>PITA01002777.1:92837-153158 GCA_004023965.1 Spilogale gracilis | reverse complement strand
GGGGGCACAACCCAGACAACCCCATTGACTGACAAATGGATAAACCAGATGGCTGTCTATCCACACAGTGGAATGTTTCAGTCACTAAAGGAGGAGGCACCTGGGTGGCTCAGTGGGTCAAACATCTGACTCTTGATTTTGGCTCAAGCCACGGTCTTGGGGCCATGAGATTGAGCTCCGGGTCTGGCTCTGTGCTCAGCACAGAGTCTGCTTGGGATTCTCTCTCTCCCTCTCCCTCTGCCCACCCACCCTGGCTCATGCTCGCTCTCTCTCAAATAAATAAAGAAATCTTAAAAAAGAGGAGGGGAATGAGTTTCTGATACCTACTACAGTAGGGATGAAACTTGAAAACGTGCTGAGTGAAAGCAGCCAGATACAGAAGGACAGATGTTGTACGATTCCACTACATAAGTGGAATTCCGCTACACATGTCGTACCTAAAATCAGCAAAGTCATAGACAGGAAGGATAATGGTGGTTGCCCGGAGCCGGAGAAGGGGGACAGGGAGTTAGTTTCAGCACAGGATGATGAAAGAGTTCTGGAAATGGAAAGTGGCGATGGTTGTTTACTGCCCCTGAACTGTATACCTAAAAACGGTTAAAATGGTGAAAAAGGAAAAAAGTTCTCTCTATAATTAGAAGGTCCTTTCCTTTCAAGGTTTGGTTTCTTTGTCAATTTACCAGGTATTCAGATGCTTAAATCACAATCTAGTGCAGTGAGATCACTTAAGACAGAGAAGCTGCCCCCCTACAACCTCTCCTCCCATTTGGGGGGGTGGAGGCCGTCGAGGTGACAAGTCTCCTGGCCTACTCGTGGAGGACCAACAAAGGGAGAAAAATGGGGGAGCTGGGCCGGGGGAGGGGTTTGGCAGGCTTAGTCTATCTCCCCAACACTCAATTTCGCCCTTCTCTACCCTGTCCAAGAGAGCCCAGTGTCTCTTAGCCACACAGAGGGAAATGTGTCTGAAGTTACAGCTAGAAAAATGATCCGTCAGTTGGCAACTTGGTGCAGAAAGCATTTTTCTTTTCTTCTCAAACGAGCCAGGCATGAGCCTAAGAGGTAGAAACTCATGAACTGCAGCGGTGGATCCTGAACCCTAACTCTTCCCGTGTCAGGCGGGCTCTAGAGCTGGCCTCTGAGGCCACCAGGGCCAAGAATGGGGGTAGGAGGAACAGAGCATCCTGAATTATCTATGGACTTAGGTTTTGTGGGGTTTTTAATTGCTCAACATCTCTAACCTGGGACACAGGCTCAGAGGGGCTCAGAAAGAACCCTGGCCTGAACTGTCTCTCCGACGCCCCTTTCTGGAGGAGCGCCAACACCTGCTCACTCCAGCGAGAGCTGCAACACGCAGATGTCGGAGAAGACAATCTCTAATACAAATGCCTGGCATTGGCCTTGGGCTTTAGAATGTGTAAGGCATGCTCTCGTTTAACCCCCCCAAGAATCTTCTGATATAAAATATCTTATCCCCTTTTCACAGATGACAAGTTGAGGCTCCAAGAGGCAAAATAATTGACTCATATTTCCAGAGGGAGTGCAGAACCAGCTACATAATTTTCGGGGCCAGTGTAAAATGACACTTCGCAGTCTCTTGTTCAAAAGTTATTAAGAATTTCAAGATGGTGGCCACAGAACACTAAACCAAACTCAGGCCCCTTCCCAGTGTGGGAGCAGGTCATGTACCCATTGAAGTCAGCCCTGGGACTTAGGGACCGAGCCCGGACTGGGCGGGCATGTTCCGCATCCACATCTGTCTCTCCTGCCCTCTGCACAGTGTCGCCCTCTGGCCTGCCGCCTGCAGTCTCCAGAACGGGGAAGGATCCTCTGAAGCGAGACAGTGACGGAAGGCCTCGACAGAGCTGGGTCACAGACTCCAGCCCCTTGTCGCTGATCACATTAGCTCAATTCAATTGTGATTCTCTCCAATTACAATCCTTTTCTAGGAACAAGAGGCCGAAACTGAATTAGGAGGGGGAAACAGTCTATACTTTCATTCAGGAAAAAAAAAAAAAAAAAAAATGGAATAGGAGCAAAATGAGATTTTACTCCATGGGTCCTGAATTTGGAAGCCAGAGGACCCGGGCTGAGGCTTGTCTCTGCCACTTCCAACGTGGATGCGACTTAGAGCCAAGATCTCTCTCTGAGCCTTGGTTTCCTTATCTGTAAAATGGGAATAAAATAAACATTTTTAAAACTTTTATGAAGATTAAATCATATGATGCAGTGGAAATCTTCCAGAGGAGGCTTGCAAAAACTGCTGTGTCCTATTTAATTTCAGGGAATTTCATGGACCCTAAAGTCTAGGCTTCAGTATTCCCAGAAGCGCCTTAAAATCAAATTAAAAACTGTTAAACTAATGAAGGCACAATACAATTAAAATGGGGGGTTTTTTTGTTGTTATTTTGTGGGATTTCAAACACTGTAATATAAATGCATTGAATTAGAAATCTTTGTTGAAATATTCAGACTTTTTAACAAATAAGCCAGGGGACCTATGCATTATTTTATTCTGCTCCAGCATAAATATTTCATAAATTACATGCAATTATTAACAGCATCAAAACTAGCAAATTAATTACTGTCAATTCATATTAATAAAATTGCGTTTTGTAATAAATAAAGTTAGTTTACTGGGTCCCATCAGTCTCAGAGGCATTCACATTTGTCAATTGTCCTCTACTTCAGGCTAAAAGAAAAGTAATCAAATAACTAATTATTGTGCTAAATGTAGCTCCGCTCACACATCAATGAAAACTCACATTATTTATAACCCTTAGGACTGAATATTCAAATCTGTGTTGATTCCCATGCTAGGAAGAACCTTCCAGCCCTCTCTGTTTTCACCTGCTCCCTCAGCCCACACCTCTGGCCACCTGAGGAGTGACAGCAGGACACCTGAACCCTGGAGAAGATGTTTCGGTGAATAGAGTCTAGAATGGCTGCAGTGAGCAAGAACTCAAGCAAAAGTTACAGAACCGTCCAGAATGTCCCCATCACCCGTGGCCAGGTGCTCTCCTTCTTGAACTAGGTGCCACACAGGCCTCCTCTACCATTTTTCTTTTTCTTTTTCTTTTTTAAGATTTTATTTATTTGACAGAGAGAAACACAGCCAGAGAGGGAACACAAGCAGGGGGAGTGAGAGCGGGAGAAGCAGGCTTCCCGCCGAGCAGGGAGCCCGATGTGGGACTCGATCCCGGGTCTCCGGGATCATGACCTGAGCCAAAGGCAGTTGCTCAACCAACTGAGCCATCCAGGCGCCCCTACCATTTTTCATTCTTACAAATGAAATAAATTCCTTCTCCTTTAATAAAGACTCCAGGGTTGTAGCCTGAGATCGCACCACCAATTTTGTCTCCATGTAGGTTTCAAAATCTGCTGAGTTGGCTCACCCAAATGAAGCAGAAATAAGAGCAATGAAAACTATGCACGCAGCCCGGCAAGGCAGTTCAATCACAGTCTTGATTTCATTTGATGCTCACTCAGTCACAACAATTTAGTGTGCTGGGAGTTCCATTTTAGAGGTGGAAAAACTGAGACTACACAAAGCCAGGAACCTGCCCGACTGACCTCCATGTCCCCTGAGATGGCCACTGAACATCCCCAGGGCTCTTTCAAGGAAACAGCAAACACCTGGAAGCTCCGTCTGGTCGGGCCAGAGGCTGGCTTCTTCCCTAGGGATTCTCAGGGCCGGCTGAGCAGACATGGGACTGAGATTTGGCCAGCCTCACATGGCCAAGAGGCATCTCGTGCCCTTGGCATTTAAGCATCCATCTAAACATGTGTCAGTACAGAGCCAACAGATACATAAGAAGGTGTTCAACGTCACTATTCATGAGGGAAGTGCAAGTCAAAATCACCATGAGATATCACCTCACACCCCTTAGAATGGCCGTCATCAAAAAGACAAGAGAGGGGGGCGCCTGGGTGACTTAGTTGTTAAGTATCTGTCTTTGGCTCAGGTTATGGTCCCAGGGTCCTGAGACTGAGCCCTGCATCAGGCTCCTGCTTAGCGGAAAGCCTGCTTCTCCCCTCCCCGCCCTGCTTGTATCCCCCCCCACCCCTGTCAAATAAATAAATAAAATCTTAAAAAAAAAAAAAAAAAAGGAAGACAAGAGACAACAAGTGTCTCTGAGGACACAAAGAAAAGGGGACCCTGTGCCCTATTGGTGGGAATGCAAACTGGCGCAGCCACTGTGGAAACCACAACGGAAGTTCCTCAAAAAGTTAAAAGGAGAACTACCATATGGTCCCGCGATCCCACTTCTGGTGGTGTAGCCAAAGGAAGGGCGATCAGCATCTCAAAGACACATCTGCAGATCCAGGGTCCCCGCAGCATTACTCACAACAGCCAAGGCATGAAGACAACCTCCGTGTCCATCAACTGATGAAGGGAACAAGATGCAGAGCAAACATGCACGGAATACTATCCAGCCACGAGAAAGAAGGAAATCCTGCCATTTGCCACCACATGGAAGGAGCCCGAGGGCATTATGCTCAGGAAAATAAGTCAGAGAAGACAAATAGCGCATGATCTCACCTACATGTGGATCCCAAGAAAGTCAAACTCACAGAAACAGAGAGTAGAATGGTGGTTGTTACTATGGTCGCAGTGTGGGGAAAATGGAGAGATGTTGGTCAAGGGTCCAAACTTTTAGTTTAAGATGAGTAAGTTTTGGGGATCTAATGTATTGCATGGTGCTTCGAGTTAATACTGTGTTATATACTTAAAGTTGCTACAGGAGTAGATCTTAAATATTCTCACTACAAACAAGAAATGGTAATTTTGTAAGGTTATGGAGGTGTTGGCTAGTGCTATGGTGGGAATCATTTCACAATACACACATGTATCAAATCATTACTTGCACAATGTTACATGTCAATTCTATCTCAATAAGGCTGAAACAAATAAAAAATAAAAAATAAAAAAATTAAAATGTATCAAGACCATTTTCCCCTAAGGGGAAAATTCTTTTCTAAGTTACCTATAGATGTTTATAAATGCCAGAAACATGTCAAACTATTCATAAATAGGTTTCAACAGCAGAGTTTCTGCCTAATTGCAGGATTATCAAAATGTGACAGACAGCCCGTATTAGTTTCCTATGGCTGCTCTAACAAATTCCCACAAACCTGGTGGCTTCAAGCAACAGAAACTTCTTCTCACACAGTTCTGGAGGCCAGAAGTTGAAGGCCAAAATCAAGGTGTTGGTAGGGCTGTGCTTCTTCCAAAGCCTCTGAGGAGGATCCTTGCTTCTCCCAGCTCTGGTGGCCCTAGGCGCTGTTGGCTTGTCCTGCGTCCCTCCGTCTCTGCTTCCAGCTTCCCTGTGTGTGTCTCTGGGTCCAAATTTCCTTCTCCTTCCAAGGATGTCAGTTCCGTTGGATTTAGAGCCCACCTCCATCCACGATGGCCACGTCTTAACTTGACTACATCAGCAAAGGGACCATTTCCAAACACGGTCACATTCACAGATTCTGGGCGGGCATACATTTTGTGGGGACCTAGCCAACCCAGCACAGGGTGCACTTCATACGACACAGGGGTATTTGACCCGCAGAACACGGGGACTTGTCAGTGCCAGAAGCGCGCCCCTCGTAATCTTGCGGGCTGAGCTGGGAGCCATCCCATAAACACAAGGCAAACACATCCCAGAATCCATCTGGGCAGCTCTGATTCGGGAGGTCAAGGAGGGGCCCAGGGGTCTGTGCTTAAGTGCTGTCCACGTGACTGCCAGGTTTGAGAACCTCTCTGGTGGAAAAACTAGTAATAATAGTTATAATGACAATAGCTTGTGACACCCATGAGCTCTCCTAGTGTGCCATGCTCGGAGCTGAGTGCCCCCTGCCCCACTTCATCCTCACACTAGCGCTCAGTGTGTTGTCTCAACAGGCGTATAAAACTGACAGGGTCCTGGGAGCCTCACCCAGGGCCACACGCCGCTAAGTGGGAAGCCTGGGTTGGGAGGCTTTCACGGGCCAAGCAAGGAGGACCAAGAACCGTCACGGGGGGGTCTGGGAGCCAAGGGAGTTCGGAAAAGGGAATGTCACTGGCAGGACCGGGCATGCTCCCAACAGGCCTGGGGGGGGGGGGATTCCCAAAGGGATTCCACTCACTTTAGTCCCCGCTCACATAGCGCCTCTCATGGAGCCACTGTACTAGCACCAGGTCAGGAAGTGACACAGAGAGGGCCCCCTCCCACCAGGGCCGTCAGCAAAGGCGTGTCTGAGATTAGCCACCACAGGCACGCGGGACCAGCAAGTACTGGGTGCTCCATGAGTATCTGATGAATGTGCCAACGAGAATGTGAATGAGTTCATGGCACAGAAAGCAAGAAAGAAAAGGATGCTAGGCCAAGGAACCCATAGAAACAGAGGCACAAGGACTGGAGAGCTTGGGGTAGGGGAAAAGTGGCTGGAATGAAGCATTCAAGCACCTAAATATCTAAGCCAACAGTACAAGATGAGATTTTAATAATAACATCAATCATAGCTGCTCACATAGCTAAGCAGTTAAATCCCAGGCTCTGTGCTAAGGGCTTTACATGCACTGTATCATTTTATCCTCATTTTATGAGGTATTACAATAACTCCCATTATACAGATGAGGGAACTGAGACTCAGAGTAGTTTAGCGACTTGACCAAGATCACAGAGCTTGTAAACGTGCTAGATCAAGAACTCAGGCCTTTGTCCATCTGACTCCGGGGCCCACCATCTGGTCCATGCTGTCATGTGGAGTTGACACTGTTCCATGGTCAACAGCGATATCCTATGGGTGCTAAGCTGCAAAGGGACATGTCTGGAGCTACGTCCGAGAAGGAACCGAGGCAGCACATTGGCCTCCCCGGTGATCCCAATAGGAAAAGTGAAGTAAGCAACACAAATATCCTAAAACAGAATTACCCCAAACAGCAGTTTCTTAAAGTAAAAACACCAGATGGGAGGCTTTTATTGCAGACTGATTACACAAGCAAGAAAGACTCATCATTTTGATAACTTCCCCCATTCCCCAAACTTGCAGAAATCAGCCCACATCAAACAGACTCCTTCCATTTATCTGAAAAAGATGGTACCGTTCTCAGTACACTGCTGTTGGTTTCAGATGTGCAAACAAGAAGAAAAGAGTCCTCAGTCACCCTCAAGAAAAGGGAACTATTGGGACATTGGTCAAAAGCGACAGGGACACATTCCCGCCGAAGGGAAACAATTCCGGGCTGAAGGATCCTGGGTTCACTGGCAGGTGAAAAGGTTGTCCTATGTGGCCATGCTCTGGGCAGCATCCTTCCACCTTCCAGAACCACAGTCTAACTGCACACACCAGGCAGGAACTGCCAGGCCCTTGGGAATGAGGCTCCTTACCAAGGTATGGTGATGGAGAAGAGTCACCACACACACACACACACACACACACACACACACACACACTCACACACCCTCCAATCCGGGCTGCTCTGGCGTGACCCTACCACAGGATCCTTTCACTAATTAATCTGAAGACCTTGTGGATGGTCCGCTGGAACTCGTGTAGCGCTTTCCAGACGAGAGGACCGAGGCTCAAGGAGGCTGTCCTGCCCGAACCGCACGGCTCGGTAAAGGCAGACAGGGTCTGCCCTAAATTCAAGGCCCCTGACTCCCCATCCTAGTTCTGTTTTTCTCCTATCCCATTCGCCCGCTGCTTTCTAAGAAATGTTTCTTCTTCAGAAACAAAACCCAAAAAAGCAGCAGATGTCCACGCGCGTGCACACACACACACACACACACACACACGTATGCACATACACTTTTCTTAAAACTAGTCAAAAAATCAGTGAATCCGGGAAACCGACGTTCAACACGACATTGTACTTAATTAGTGATGCTCTCTTCATATTTTTTCCTCTCTTCAAATTTGCTTTTTTAACAACAGGAAGAGTTAAGTAGAGTGACTGTATTAACTCTGAATTTCTTGCTTTTGAATAGTTGGTGTCACCACCTTCATGTGATTCAAATTTAGCTGCTTTGCATCTAATTGAAGCATCGCACACAAAAAAGGTAATTTGCCATCCAAAGGAGGAGTGAGGGGAGAGCAAAGAAAAGAGGGGACATATTACTTAACTTTGTGATGATAATTACCCGAACACAAAGACGCTTACAAGAACATTCTACATTGGATATCAGCCAGAAAAATTAAACCTATGTTGCTGCTTCAATACATCTGAATACTAGGAATTGGCAGAAAAATATCTATTCTATGAATAATAGCCTCTACAGTCCCAGAGGACAGAGGTACATGAATTTAAAAAAAAAGGAGGAAAAAAAAAGGAGAAAAAAAAAAGGAAGGAAGAAAGAAAAGAAAAAGAAAAATAGTCTCGAGCTTTTTCCAAAATGGTGCTAATGCGCCACTGAAACTTAATTTTATAATTTACTGGCAGTCAAGATGGCAGGAAATAAAATAATTTGCTATATTCTGCACAACAAACCCTGCTTTTCCTGGGAAGGGGTAATTATCCCCATGGAAAAAAAAAAAAGAAAAAATACGCCATCTCATATTAGGCTAAAGTCTCATCAAGAAGAGAAAAAGTGCCTCATTACACGTAATTACCAGGGAATTAGAAACATCATTTAACTAAATGAGCGAATAATGCTCAGGATATTGAAGAAACTTGCCTGCACTTCTGCAAAGCACTCTAAGTCCCATTACAAAAATTGCCCCTCTTTAATGGAATAATTTTCGGCCTTGTCTGCCTTGCTTTAAAAATAAAGAGGCTCCGAGAGGCAGAAAGAGGCTGGAAGTGCCATAAACAACTGTTGGAAGGACCGGAGAGAAGGCGCTGTCTCTCCTGGAGACCGAGACTCAGAATGACTCATAATCTACCGTAATCACGAAAATTAAACCTGAGGGCTTGAAGAAAGGATTACCCCCTTTTTAATTGTGCTTCCTCAAGACTGCAACGTACTTTTGAGTATGTATTAAGGGACGACAGATGAAAGATCTTCAGGTTCGGGTACAGCCTCCCTGCTCCGATACAAAAGCAGTTACAGCCATTCCACGTTCTCTTAAAAACAGAAAATTATAACATACCTGCAGATTGATGTTTATTGCGGCTTCACACAATGATTTCTCAAGCCACTCAAAAGCCTCCAGGCTTGGGTTGGGAGCCCCCTCCCCCTTTCCCGTTCACTTTTAGTATTTGTCAAAATTCAGCATCAAAGCAGTGAATTTAACAGAACTACCCTCACTTTCCTGCAACTCACACGGAGCCAGAGGAGCTGGGTGCGCCGATCCTGGGTGGCTCCTCACTGCCTTGACTTTAGAGCAAGGAAAACCAGAAAGGAACTGGTACTGGCCAGTTCTTAGTGAATGATCCAAGAAGGAACTGAAGAAGGCGCTTTAAAGAAGAAACAGGAGTCAGGGAGGACGGCATTATCATCCCAAGGACCCTGCCCCAAGACCCTTTAAGGAGCCAGCCCTGACCTGGAGTGATACCAAGTCCCCTTTCCTGGGACAGGCACAGCCTGGGGAACCAAAGGCGCCATTCCTTTCATATGGACTTCGAGCCATTGGCAACGGCAACCTCCCATTATCAGGGATGAGAGCTAAAACCAGCCAAAGGCTACAGAGCTCCCGTTTAGGTCCCTCGTATCCCAGTCGGGATCCTGACACATGAACCAGTCACCTTTCAGGCGGGCAGGAATGACGTTCCTGCTTCCACACCATGCCTGAACTCTATGTTGCCCTGGAGGTTCTATGACCCAAATGCATCCCTTCCTGTGCATCACATGTGAATGATCGCAGAAGAGAACCCCACAAATCACCAATGCTATGGGTGTGCTCGTCACACGCACCTGCCCTTGGCAAGCTTGCAGACGGCGGGCAAGGAGGGCAGGGGTGCTAGGGCGGGAAAGACCTGAGGCTGATGTTTCCCTCTACTTCCCAGAGCCACTTGGCCATGACCCTCTGAACCATTTCTAGGTCCGGTACCCAAGAAATCAGAAAATAATGAAAGGCAATTGGTTGGTTTCCTCAGGGATGAGAAGAGTTTCATACAGATGACATTCTGGAAAGAGAGTACTCTGGGGATCATAAAGGGAAAATTGCCTTGGGCTTCTTTAACCCTCTCAATTAACTCCAAGATGGAACTTGGCACTCCAAAAGTTTCAGAGGAGAGGAAACAAAGGAGAAGTTGACCTCCCATCCCAGGCTAATGGAGCAAAGTAAAAGGGGGGCACCGTAACGGCAGCTACTGCTTATTGCATTTAAGGAAGAAGAGTCTAGTTAACTGATTTACCCACAGGGATCGCACAGTTAATGAGAGTGGACCCAGATCACAATACAGATTCACCTGCTTCAAAAACCCTTCCCTTGGGCCACACCGCACTATCTTCTCCAATGAGAATTGCGAAGGAGTATTAATAATAATACCACCCACTGAGGCAGAGGACTGCCAAATGTTTTTCAAAGTGCTTTCACACCTCCTGTCTCCAGGGAAGTCAATCAGGACAGCACAATATCCACTTCACACCCAAACAAGATATGACCTGTAGGAGGTCATCCTGCATGTGGCATTCCTCCTGACCTGTGGTTATCTTGGTAGTGGTGGTAAGACAAATTCCAAGAGAAGATACACCTGGCTAAGAAGTGGTGTAAGTCCAACCCCTTGGTTTCGTTTCACCAACCAGAATTAATTCTCTCAATGTAGGCAGTATTAGGAGACTGTAAATATTTGAACCACTACTTTTATTTTTCTAATCGTTTCTCATCAGGCCATCTATCTGGTGCAAATAAAGCAAAACTTTTAAACGACAGGAGCTAGCTCATCAGGATGACACAGTAAGCCCACGTTCTGATCACCTTCTGCTCCAGACATCGCAGCAATGATGGCTAACTTAGAAAACAAAAAAAGCCATATTTTGACCCTAAAACCAGAACCCCACATTTCTGTGGAGTTGAACCGCTGATCTCCAGGGCTGTTGGCAGAAAGCAGCAGTCAGGAGTTCAGTATAAAGAGAGAAAAACCAGCAGTGGCAACCAAAGACCAAAATTAAGAACTTTACCCAAAGTCTTGATGGGGAATTCCTGTCACCATGTATACATATATCAAATCATCACATTGAATACTTTAAATAACTTACAATTTTGTTTGTCAACTGTACCTCAATAGAGATGGGGGAAAATAATAAGCCTAAAAAACAAAATTATAAGTCAGCCGTCAAAATCAAACTGAAACATGTATTTACCCCAGATGACATTAACTTTAGAGCTCTGTCAACCAAAGACTTTCTTTATGTCTAAAATATTCAAGGAAGGCATGACTTCATAAAAAACAATTCGAGGGGCGCCTGGGTGGTTCAATTGGTTAAGCGACTGCCTTTGGCTCGGGTCATGATCCTGGAGACCCGGGATCGAGTCCCACATCGGGCTCCCTGCTCGGCAGGAAGCCTGTTTCTCCCTCTCTCACTCCCCCTGCTTGTGTTCCCTCTCTGGCTGTGTTTCTCTCTGTCAAATAAATAAAATATTTAAAAAAAAACAATTCGAGAAATTATGTATCAAAACAGGCAAATATAAAGCAAGAAGAGGCGATATAAAAAACCAGCAAACCTCAAAATAAAAAAACACTTACTGGGTGAGGTAAATTCTACACTAAATACAAAGACAGAACTAATATACTGGAAGATAGTTCTGAGGAACACTCAGAAGAGAGCGCGGGGGAAAAACATAACTTCCATCAGGCAGATGCACCAGAATAAGGAAACGCACTAAATTTGGGGCAAGCAATACTCACAAATACAAATGCGACAAATTTTCAAGAAGTCAGTTTGTACCCTTTGAGTACCAAGCACGTACGGATAAAATAAATCATAGCGAAACTACAGAATGTAAAAGATCAGGAGAAGATCTTAATAGCTTCCAGAGTGTAACAGTTCATTTCATGTGTCAAATTGGCTGGGCCACAGTGGCCAGATACTTGGCCAAACATTATCCTGGGTGTTTCTGTGAGGGTGTTTTGGATGAGCTTGATATTTGAATTGGTGGACTTTGAGTAATGCAGATAACCCTCCATAAAGTGGTGGGCCTCACCCAATCAATGGAAGGCCTGTCTAGAATAAAAGCTTGACCTCCCACATGCAAGAGAGGATTCTGCCAGCAGCTGGCCTTCAGATTTCATGTGCAACATCAGCACTTTCTGGTTCACCTGAAGACTGCCTTTGAAGTGCATTCTTTCCTGAGTGTCCAGCCTGGATCGAGACCCAGGATCGAGCCCCGCATCGGGCTCCCTGTTCGGCGGGAAACCTGCTTCTCCCTCTCTCACTCCCCCTGCTTGTGTTCCCTCTCTCGCTGTGTTTCTCTCTGTCAAATAAATAAAATCTTTAAAAAAAATTATTAGATTGCATCTTCATTTTTAATCCAGCCATATGATGCTTAAAATAGACATACATAAAACCCACAATAAAGGTTGAAAATATTGGAATATAAATATATATCACTGCAAATGCAAAACAAAGAAACCTACAGAGTAATATAACATCAGATGTACATAAAGCACAAGGTATTCATAGGTATGAAGAGATATACTTTGTAATAATCAAAGGGAAAAAAATCCACCTAGAAATATAATAATCACAAACCTGAATATACCTATTAATATGACCTCAAAATAATGTAATTCATAAAATGTGTAAAAATATATAAAGTAAAAAATTACACAAAGCAAAAACAGAATCACAAGCAGAAACTGACAAATCAACTTAGTTGGAGAGCTTAACACATCAGAAAATTGATAGCTAATGTAGTTCAAAATTTAATAAGAACATAACGGATTTGAACAACAAAATTAGCAATCTAATAAATATAAAAATTGAACTCTATACCTGACAGAGAAAATTCTTTGCAGATGCCCATGAGTCATTTATAAAAACTATTTGTGTTCCAATGGAAAACATAACAAATCACAAAATTGGAATCATGCAGACCACTCTTCCTGACTACACTGTCATTCAGTTATAAATCAACAAATAGCCCACATGTTTGGAATTTAAAATGTATAAATTTAGTAATTCATAACTAAAAGAGGAAATTCTCAGTAGAAATTATAAGGTATGTGGAACCAAACAACAATGAAATAATACATATCAAAACTGATGAGATATAGCAAAGAATATATGTAAAAGTACAGGAGAGCTTTATATACATTTATTTAACATTGAGAAAGACTGCGTATTAGTGAGCTTTGTGTTCAACTCAAGAAGGAAGCAAGAGAACCAAAGAGAAAACCCAAAGAAGTTGGAAGAAGGGAGAAATTAATGAAATAGAAAGTAGCAGCAGACAGAAGCAAGAAAACCAAAAATGTTCTCTGGTGGGAGGCAATTAATAAGACCGACATTCTTCTAGCAAGGCTGATCAGTTAAGTCACAACCAATATTAGGAATAATAAAGTAAGTAGTAAATATCTTTTAATGATAAGAGAATGTTACAAACAATAAATTTGGAAATCAACATGAAATGAAGTACACATACATATAGTACCAAAATAGACGCAAGAAGAAAAAGAAAACTGGAATAAATCTAATTGAATTGCTAATCGAGTCTCCCCACCATCCCTACCACTGAAAACCTACAAGGTCCGGATGATTTTCTAGGCAGTTGTCACCAAAACTTCAAGGATCAAGTAATCCTTAAATTGTTTAAGAGACTATAAAACTAGGGCAAGCTACCCAATTTGTCTTAGAGGATGAACAATGAACTTGATCTTACAACTGGACAAGATCTGGTCAAGAAAGTAATCGCAGAGTGCACAGGAACAGAACTGGAATGGAGAGCTACAGCATGGGCCAGCAAAAGCACTGTGACCCAACAGCAGCTAGAGCACCCCAACACCAGGATAGAGAGGTTATACCCCACCAACTTTGTGAGAACTTCAAGTAGAAATTCAGCAAGAATTCAATTTCTCTTTTTTTCCCCCTCCATACAATCTAGAAGGTATGTTCTGCTTGCTCTTCAGTAGAGCTGGGTGAAATCAGGTTAAAATCAATCTCTACCCAGAAAGACACCACTCCGGTCCCATGCACACCCCCAGACGGACTTTGGTTTCTAACAGCCAATGTTTATTCTGACTGTGCTGGGTGCTATGCAGACTTGTTTGGGGGGCGCGGGGTATGGTTGTGGTGAAACATACATAAAATTTACGAGTTTTGCCATCTTCAGTTTGGCAGCACTGAATACATTCCCACAGTTGTGCAGATATCACCGCCATCTCTAGAACGTTTCTCATCTTCCCAGACCCGGTTCCCATTAAACAACAAACCCCAAGCTCCCCCTCCAATGGCAACCACCATTCTACTTTCCGTCTCTCTGTATTTGATGACTCTAGGTACCTCATGTTAAGTGGTCTCACGCAGTACTTGTCCTTTCGTGCCGGCGTTATTTCACTTAGCATGCTGCCCTCAGAGTTCATCCATGTGGAGCTTGTGTCAGAATTTCCTGACCGAATGGTATTCCATTGTATGTATAGACCCCACTTTGCTCCTCCGATCATCCGCTTACGGAAGCTTGCTTGCTTCCGTCTTCGGGCTACTGTGAGTCACGCTGCTGTGAACAGAGGTGTACAAATGTCTCTTCAAGTCTCTGCTCTTGGTTCTTTTGGATATATATACCCAGAAGTTGGTTTGCCAGATTACATGAGAATTCTGCATTTCCTCTTTTGAGGAACAAACCATACTCTTCTCCATAGAGGCTACACATTTTCCGTTGCTACTAGCAAGGCACAAGTTTTCCAATTTCTCCACTTCTTTGTCAACACTTGGGAGTTTCTGGGTTTTTTTATCACAGCTACTGTCATGAGTGTGCATGGCATCTCATTGGACACTGGGCGCAAGGCAGGGATCCTTGGAAGACGGCTTCCATCCCCACAGTAACAGCTCAGTTTAGAGGTCAGTTTGTGTTTTTAAAAAGCCCAGGGAATAAGGCAGGGCTAAGGGGGGGAGGGAGGTGTAGTTATAAGATACACTGCCTGAAATAAAGGTCCTTTTATTTTTTTTAATTATGTTATGTTAGTCACCATACAGTAGCTTTTGATGCAGGGTTCCCAGATTCATTGTTTGGGTATAACCCCCACTGCTCCACGCAATACATGCCCTCCTCAATACCCATCACGGGCTCACCCATCCCCCCACGCCCCTCCTCTCTAAAACCCTCAGTTTATTTCTTGAAGTCTACAGTCTCTCATGGTTCGTCTCCCCCTCTGATTCCCCCTCCTTCATTTTTTCCTTCCTTCACCTAATGTCCTCCATGCTATTCCTTATGTTCCACAAGTAAATGAAACTATATGATAACTGACTTTCTCGGCAATAAAAGCCCTTTTAGATTAGAAAGAGAATATTTGATTATTGAATCCCATTAGAGTCCACACTACCCAATGGCACTCCTATAGACCAAAAGAAAAAATAAAAGGAAAACGGGAATTTGTATTTATTTTTGGCTTTGTGGCTCAAAGATCACCTTCCAAAGGTATAGAGTTTATATAATAGCCAATGTAACATAATATTACATTATATATTATGTAACTAATTAGCATGACTTGAGTCCTCACCGCACATCAGGCACTGACGAAGGTGAGGCAATTTTCCTAACTTTTCATGTCATCCTCCTAACAACCACCTTTTCAGACAAGGCAGGTGAAGCCTGGGACCTAGGAAACATACCCCCATCACACGGCTAGTGACCTGCACAGCCAGGATTTGAATCACAGATTGTCTGCTTTGAAATGTTCCAGCCCATAACTTGTAAGACCAGGACTTTCTTTCTCCTGTTCCAGTTTTCTCTCTTACAAAACTTAAGTTTAAGCTCAGTTTTTCTCACCAAGGTAGCTGCCATGCACTTCAGAAAATGGGGGCCCCCCAAAAGAGGAAGGATTTCCCTCAGCCACGCAGCAGTTCTCCTATGAAGCTCCTACTGCAGCTTCCCGAGAATTGGCAAAACTCTGTCCTCAGTGGAAAGCGTGCATCGCATACACCCAACTGCTTCCCTTTGGATTGTGGCACACGTCAAATGCTGCAGGTTCAGGACTGGACCACCTTTCAAACTCACAAGACGGCTGGACAGGGTTTGAACCTCCAAAAATAAATCCCCCACTTTTTAAATATGATAGCGTTTACCTGGGAATCAGTGGTCAATTGGTTTATAACTACACTGCAGAACAAAAAAAAAAGGCCTGCAGATGAGCCTGTAGAACTTCATCCCAGAGACCCCAACAAAGTTAAGAATGCAAGAAATGCAACAGAAGACGCAGCCTAGATGCCACTGACCAAATGTCTCAATGGAAGCAAGATCTCCATTTCTCGGGGGCTCCATGGTGTCTGCTCCTCAATGACTTCTCCCTTCTCCCCACCTTACTTACGTGCTTGCACGGGGACCAGAATGAGCTTTCCCAGGCATAAAATATACAAGAGCCTCCATCCAGCTGCAGAGCCTACCACTAACTGGCTCAATGTCTTCGGTGCCCTAGGAATGAATTCCAGTTGATCCGACTCGTCTTTCTTGAGCAGAACAATGAAAGTCCAAGGTCACCACCCTATTTCCAACCAGAAAATCAGATGCTCTTGGGTCAAGTATCCATCTCAAGTCCATTTAATGTGCCAGGAAGGAAGAGGCGGTGGTGTATATAGTGCCATGGCTTTCGAGACCACCCCATGGAAGAGGACTCGGTCCAAGACTGAAAAGAGCAATTGTGTTGTGCGGGAGATATGTTGGGAGGTGATAATTTGGGAGACTTTTTTAATGATAATTATGATTATATATTTAAATACGTATGTAGCCACATAATGTTTATCCACCTACACTTTCAGTATCTATAAGCTTAAGAGAAAAATACCTAACTCTCGTTCCCTTCCTCCCTGCCTCAAGCCACTCTGCTAGCTTATGTGCCTGAAGATAAGGATTGCACATGATTCACCTTTGGTTAAGAGTACCAATTACTGGGGCGCCTGGGTGGCTCAGTTGGTTGGGCGACTGCCTTCGGCTCCGGTCATGATCCTGGAGACCCGGGATCGAGTCCCACATCGGGCTCCCTGCTCGGCGGGAAGCCTGCTTCTCCCTCTCTCACTGCCCCTGCTTGTGTTCCCTCTCTCGCTGTGTTTCTCCCTGTCAAATAAATAAAATCTTTAAAAAAGAGTACCAATTACATATCAATTCTATCTCAATAAAGCCGGAAAAAATAATAGCAGTTAACATTGTGTACTATTAATATACCACATACTGGTGTGAATCACTTTACACCCATTAGCTCATCTAATCCTTACAACTATTCTATAAAATACACACCATTATTATTGCCACACAGACTAAGGATATAAGGCTCAGAAGTTAAATGGCAACCCCAAATTCCATAGCTGGTGAGTTACAGCACATGCATTCAAACCCAACAGGCCTACCACAAAGCCCACCCTTCTAAACCCAGTGCTATGTCCAAGACAGGTCATTCAGAAGTGTTAAGATCTGGAGATGGATGGACAGGTGGATAGATGGATGGATGGGTAAGTAGGTGGGTGGGTGGGTGGATGAGTATGTTAAGAAAACAAAAGAGTGACCCACAAGGGAATATTTTGGTGGGCAGGGGGCTTAGTAGCATTAAGGCATGTTCCTGAGTGAGGTGAAGGGCTTGGATACGCTGTTTTCCTAGCTTTGCTACAACTTTAGATCCCCACCACTAGTCCTAAAACCATAAGGAAAGGAGTGAGGGATGGAGGACAAAAATAAATATGTGTCTATTCTCTCTCATGAGCTTTCACAAATCTGAATTTGTCTAGATCAGCACGAACCCCCCTTTCGCAAATGGTAGTGAGTCAGAAGGGTCATCTTCATATGAAAAAGGACATCTCATTATGTCCCAAAGACCACAGAAGCAAGGCGGAGAGGTTTTAGCACTTCTGTCCACCACTAAACACTTGCCCTTAACAACTTTAAAAGCAAAAGGCTTTGAAAGAATAAAAGCCCTTTGGAAAAAAAGACTTCATACTTGCTTCTGATTCTATTCCTCCTTGTGTCAGTCAGGGTTCATTCAGTCAGGGGCAGAGACATCACAAAGAAATGGAATGGGAGGGGCGCCTGGGTGGCTCAGTTGGTTAAGCAACTGCTTTCGGCTCAGGTCATGATCCTGGAGACCCGGGATCGAGTCCCATATCAGGCTCCCTGCTCGGCGGGAAGCCTGCTTCTCCCTCTCTCAGTCCCTCTGCTTGTGTTCCCTCTCTAGCTGTGTTTCACTCTGTCAAATAAATAAATAAAATATTTAAAAAAAAAAAAAAAAAGAAATGGAATGGGATTTTATTATAGGAACCTGATTGTATATAGTTGTGGGAGGAGCTGAGAGGGGGGCACGAAACTCAAAAAGAGGTGCTGGCAGATCAGGAGTCACCAGGCAGTCAGAGAGGACAGGCATGTCCAGCCACAACAGGGACTACAAAGGGGAGCCGGGCAGAGGCCTCTGCACAGCTGCTATCCTGCGAGTCTGCAGCCACATGTTTGGTGGTGGGTCTCAGGCTCCAGTTGGGCATCACAGCCGAGTCAGGAAGAAATGCTGGAGCAAGGAGGAGCTGGACACCCATTAGACGCCTCCGCTGCCATCCACCTCTGCACCTGACAGCTAACAAAGCTTGAAGAATAATGGCCATGTTTCTGGTCTGTGTATCTTCCTCTTGGGGCCAACTCTCACCCGGAACCATACAGACAAGGGGATGCTGGGAAATGTAGTTCTTGGCTTAACCAAGGCAACCCAGCATAGTCCACCAGACTCCTTTAATTAAATATAGAATACTTAACATTATTATTCATATCTTTGGGGAGACTCTACATTTTAATCATAATTACATGATAAATATTTCATGGTATATATCTTTGTCATATAATTAGGAATAAAAAATGTAATCTCAAAAAGATGCTAAATAATTCAAATGGCTAAGGATGTGATTAAAGCCGTGACTGAAATATGGTCAGAAGGCAACCCGAGGTCTTCAAGCATGATATCCCAAGAAACATGTCACAACCAGGTGTTTTAAAAAGTACACTGAAATGGAAATGACCCAAAAGGAAAAAATTTATATGGCCGTTTGGGTTTAAAAACATAAAGAACCTATCCAGCTCATGTTAAAATCTGGCAAGAAATATTTCAGCCAGTTTATGAAATCAATATCTATTCTTCTCTGGCCATTGCTAAGGCAGTGGTATTCATTTCACTCACTGAGAAAATTATCTTTTCTCAAACCCGTTGAGCTTATGGACTGTGCTATATTACTTCTAAGGCCCTCACGGCACATAGTACCAGGAAGGCTGGCATTTGGGATATAGCTCCTGACAAATTTCAACCCCATTCCTTATTTACTGTATCCTCTTTCATACAGCACTATGTTTGATGCTGGGTTGCTGTGAACTAGTGGGGTTCCTGACCTCTAGGGGCTCGTTAGCCAGCACAAGAGACAAGAGACTATTTGTGCACAAAATTTATTGTGTAACAAACAAATTGGACTTTGAAAAGTGTAAGAAAACAAGCGTTGGGGAATAGGGGAAGAAGTGAGATCAATGTGATGTGGGAAATCTGGGAAGGCTTCTTAGAGGAGGTGGTGGAAAAAGACCTTAAAGATCAAAACATCAAAAGGTGTGTGTGAGACAGGCAAAGAGACAGACGGAGAGGCAGGGAGAAGGAAGGAGGAGGGAGAATATAGCTGAAAAAATGAAGAACTTGTTGGGGGGGTACATGGGGGCATGACTTATCAGTAGATCACCTGAAACCTTCTAAGTATGTCCCTTAACATACAGCAAAATGACTGTCCATGGCTTCTCCACGCACCTGGCACAGGCGTCAGCTGAGGACTAGGATGCTATTGCCAAAGACCCAGATATTTTTTCCAGCAAGTACTTGGCAGTAATGGATGATTCCATTACAAGAATGGCCATGACTGCATGTCTCCTGTGAGGCCTCAGCGTTCCGTAAGAGGCCAGACCTGAAGAAGCTTTTCAGATCTCCGATCTCCAAATGTCCATGGATCTGAGATGGCCCTCACTCAGCAAGTTCAGGCAGAGGTCAAAGGAGGCTTATTTCAAACCGATTTCTTCAGTTTCTAATTCCTGGCCTTTGAACTTCTAGAAGGCTAAGAAAAACAAAGATGAATCCCCTTTTGCCAAAAGTAATGACAATTCCACCCATGAATACTATAGTCATAACCTCCAGCACAGCTGTTGCCCTTCTAACATGTCCCTTTCCCTCTGTTGCTGTGTTCTTCTCCCGAGCTGCCAAAAAAGGAGAACATTTTACAGGTGTTTCTGTCTCTTTAAGTCCAAATCAACTAGATATGCTCAAGGCAACAAGAATTAAAAATACCTTTCCCGGGGCGCCTGGGTGGCTCAGTTGGTTGGGCGGCTGCCTTCGGCTCAGGTCATGATCCCGGTGACCCAGGATCGAGTCCCACATCGGGCTCCCTGCTCGGCAGGGGGCCTGCTTCTCCCTCTCTCACTCCCCCTGCTTGTGTTCCCTCTCTGGCTGTTTCTCTCTGTCAAATAAATAAAAACTTAAAAAAAAAAAAATACCTTTCCCTAATGTTTTCTTTTCATCCACTCCACTAAGAACCTCTAGTCAAGGAAAAACCACAAAAAGATGAAATCAATCAAGAAACTTGCTTAGAGAGGTCTAAGTGCTGTCCAAAGAGGAAGCAGGAATAATCCACTTCTCCTGGCTTTTACCTCTTCTAAAATTTTCGCTGGTGGCCAAACTAAAATTTTGCCTTGATAGTCCAATTGAAATTTCAGGATAGTCCTACTGTTTCCCAATTAATCCCAAGAAGCCGGTCTCGGCCTGTTTCCCCAACCACCAGCTTAGAGGTCTCAGGTAAATCAAACTGTTTCACTGTTTTCTGCCAAAAAGTGTTTCTCTAGAAACATTAAATGTGCCCAGCCTCCAGAATTGGGATGGGCACTCAAGCGTCTCCAGGCAGAAGCCCCGTTCCATGTACAGACCCAACATCACCTCTAACAGTGTGCTAAGTCGCCGTGAAGAATTCACCTTTCAGGAGTTGAATATATTCCTTTGGACCTCATTTGCTTTTTCTCCTAAGTCCAGTCAATTTATCACAAATTCTCTGTTAGTGAAGTCTGAATAAATGAGATTTCCTTTCCTCTTCAGTAGCTTCAGGCCGGAGTCAAAAATAAAAGCCTGGATGATGGTGGGCAGTGTAAGCAGATGTTTTGAGATAGCACACATTGTCGCCGAGCAAAGGTGAAGTCCAACTTTCACAAGTACACTTAATATCCTATTAACACAAGCAGAAAGCCAGGCCATCGAGGAAGGACCAAGCTGTCAATGGACAAGACCCGATCGAGACTTGTGCTAGGAACTGCAGTCAGGGTTCGCCTGCAGGACCACGGCACGGAGGGCACCGTGCGGAGCGGCTGTTAACATACGTGGCCCACGGCGAGGATTACCGTTCCGTGGCCGCATCGGGCAGCTGGGCTTCTCCACAGTGTCCCCAGCAATCCTGATGAACTAACAGTGAACCCGGCACCAGAGCCGCTCCCACGTCCGCAGCTTGAAGGGGTGCACCGCCGTTATTCCAACCAAGGGTATTACTGTAAATGGGCGAATGCTAATAACAACTGACTGCCATGCTGAGCTGGGAAATAACGGAAGGACGGAGTGATTTCTGTCAGGCAATTCACTAAGAACATCAGGTCTTACCCGCCGAGGAGATATGGCTAATAAAACACCGAAGACAAATCGTCTGGCCTCTTTAAGAATACATGGCTGGTCCTAAGAAAATCTTCGAGAGCCAAGTATTTTGAGAATTATAAAGTGATGTTATAACAAGGTCAGGAGTCTAGGTACATAGGTTTTAAATTACTGCAATAGCCTGTAACACAGTCCTATAAAGGGGATGAAAGGTACTTCATTACAACGTTGGAAAAGCAAACTTCGGTGCGGCAGAGACCAGTAGGTAGAATTTGTACGGCTTCTTCGGGTTTGTGGGCTCGGATGGTCAGAGGTGAAAGAATACTTCTTGGGAAATTAGTTAATGAAATAAACCACTGGAAATGAGCCTTCAATTCCTTCGGTGTGACACCCTGCTACGTTAAAGCTAAGGAAAGCAAAACATTTCTTTTTCCATCTCTCTACTCAAGCCAGGTGATTTGGAAAATCAGACCACCAGTGGTGTGTTCACGGAAAGGAAAACAAAATAAAATCAACTGCTTTTCATTCAAAGTAAGTTCTGAAAGCTGCTTGCCAAATCGTAACTTCTATTAATCGGGCAAGCTGACTTGTGTAGTATTTGCTCCATGAGAGCTCTCCATAAACCACAGTCCCATTTTTACCTTCAGATTTCTTCCCTCGGAATAGAAAATACTTTCCAACCGAGAAGCCAACCCCATGACAACCCCACAAGTCCTGTGGGTATCCTTCAAAAATGAAAGCAGTGTCAGGGTGCCTGGGTGGCTTCGCCAGTTAAGCCTTGACTCTTGATCTCAGCTCAGGTCTCGATCGGAGGGGTCATGAGTTTAAGCCCCACGTTGGGCTCCACACTGGTTGTGGAACCTACTTAAAAATTAAAAATTTAAAAAAAAATGAAAGCATTGTTGCAACATACCCCTGGTCAAAGGAGAAGTATCTTTGTACTCAAAGGCCCAGTGGGTATTCGTGGGCGCCAGGGGCAACGGCAAGTTTCTCTTTGTGCTAGTTCCAAAGCACGGGAGCCAGCCACGTACCATCTTTTTAAGGAAACTGCTACAAGTAGACCTAGTACCTTAAGTTCTTTCCCAAGTGCAAGATGGTGGCTGATCTCACTCCCAGGAGAAAGAGGGCCCTCACTCAGTCTCTCCACTAGACAACCCTGCTGCTCTGCAGTTTTCCTACAAAGGATCCTGCCTTTGTCCCTTCGTCCCTTTCCTTCCACATCTTTTAACCACACCTGATGAAAAACAGGGGTGGGCGCATTCCAGGATAGAAACAGTATACCCTATTTCTGCAACTTTAAAAACCATGTAAATACCATATGAGCCTAAAGACATAAAGGGGTACAACTCATAAGAAGAAACGTGGAAATGGGGTAAAAGAGAAGTTCAAATAAGGCCTCACGTACGTGCAAAGCTTTATTGTAAAAATAAGCAATTAAGTAAAGATGGCAATATTAACTTTGTAAAATCTGGATGGTGGGCTTGTGACTGTTTTTCTGAATACTTGAAAAAGCTTATCAGTTTTTTTAAATGATATATATACTGGCAAACTTAAGAACTAGGAATCCTACGAATACATGAAACTACATTAATCTATTTAAAAAAAAAAAAAAAGGTCAGCTGACAATACATGAGAGCAACAGATTATTTTTTACCCAAGGGAGCAAGGGTTTGCTAGTCACTGACTTTACCAGGCACACCTTCAGAAACATGCTACACATTCATTTCTAACTCCATGAATTAGGTATTTTTCTCCATTTTACAGATGCTGAAGCTGGCTCAGAAATTAACTTGGCCGGTGACACAATGGATGAAGCACAAAATTAGGATTCAGAGTCAGGTTCAAAGGCAAGACTCAAGACTCAAGCTGTCTCATCATGCTGCCCGACCCAATAAACTAGCAGACCCGATTCTGGAGGGCTAACGGGTCATACCGGTGATAGGCTCTATGACTCTATGCTGTCTTGCTACATTCTTTCCTTTTTAAAGTACTAACCAGGGGGATGCCTGGGTGGCTCAGTCAGTGAAGCATCTGCCTTCAGCTCAGGTCATGATCCCGGAGTCCTGGGATCGAGCCCCACATCAGGCTCCCTGCTCAGCGGGAAGCCTGCTTCTCCCTCTTCCACTCCCCATTTGTGTTCCCTCTCTAGCTGTGTTTCTGTCAAATAAATAAAAATAAAATATTTAAAAAAAAAATAAAGTACTAACTAGGGGCCTTCTGTCCAAACTGCTTTTCTTGGTGCCCAGACTGTCGTGGCATCTGCATTATTAACCAGTGGCATGGCCTTAGATTTAACAGCAGTCACGAAACATGATCACCCCCCCTTGACCGACAGGATAGCGGATGTGAGGACCAAAGGTCAGCCAAGTGCGCATCTTAGCATTTGTCCATTATAACTGTCTCCATGCTCGTCACTACCAGCCACAATCCCTGCCCCAGACTGGTAGAAACCCAGGGAGAGCAGGGACTTTAGCCTACTTACCACTGGAGCCTCAGCATCTAGCACAGTGCCTGGCATACATGCAACAGGCATTAAGTATTTGTTCAAAACCTCATACTAGGTGGCAATTAAAAATAAGGCAAGAGGAGCGCGCCTGAGTGGTTGAGTTAGTTAAGCCTCTGCCTTCGGCTCAGGTCATGACCCCAGGGTCCTGGGATGGAGCCCCGAATCAGGCTTTCTGCTCAGTGGGGAGCCTGCTTCTCCCTCTCCCTCTGCCTACTAGTGACCTGTCAAATAAATAAAATCTTAAAAATACAAAAAGAGAATAGAGGGCAAAACGATAAAGGGCTGGAGTGCCAAAGGCAAAAACGAATTTTCTAACACATTAAGTGTATGAAGCAAGGTTCTTCCGTATGACCCCAATTTTATAAAAGTACACATCCTAGAGGCCCCAGCATTGCTCAGAGCATCTCAGCTGGAGGCAGACAGGCGCCTGGGGTCTCTCACTCTGCAGCAGCTGAAAGAGTGAGACAAGCAGCTCACTTGCAAACTGTCACCACTCACTTGGGGCACCTGCCCAGTAGGAATGACACTTGGGGGTGCAAATTTGAAATCCATGTCATGAACTCTCCAGGGCCAGGCTCCTCTCAGCCACTGCCGTTAAGACCTCTTGTATTCATCCTTCAAACGCTCTGGGAGACGACCAGCCACCCATTACTTCAAAGTACACCTGGGCTACCTCCTTCAAGTAAATGTCACAAAGACATGTGGCATGTGCCATACATCACACCATCCCAAGTAGATCTCCAAATATGTTCGCCTAAGCATTTCCATCACTTGATGCAGTTAACAAAATCAGTTACTCACAGAAAATTCAGAAGGATGGGCTTTGGATAACCAAAATGTGATCTCCTATTGTAGGACCATGTGATGGTGTGATTCATTTTTTGCATGCTGTCATCTATAAACATTCCTACAATGAACATGTTATATTAATTCTGTAAGCTACTAAATGCTTATTGAATTAACACAGCGGAAGGTCACATGTCCAGTACACTGGACACTATTCCAAAACTGTATTGATGGGGTGCCTGGATGGCTCAGTTGGCTGAGCATCCAACTCTTGATTTTGGATCAGGTCAGGGTGGAGACTGAACCCCGCATCGGGCTCTGCGCTCAGCGGGGAGTCTGCTGGAGATTCTCCCTCTGCCCCTCCTGCTGTTTCGTGCTCTAAAATAGATCTTAAAAAAATAAAACAAGGGGCGCCTGGGTGGCTCAGTTGGTTAAGCGACTGCCTTCAGCTCAGGTCATGATCCCGGAGATCCGAGATCGAGTCCCACATCGGGCTCCCTGCTCGGCGGGAAGCCTGCTTCTCCCTCTCTCACTCCCCCTGCTTGTGTTCCCTCTCTGGCTATGTTTCTCTCTGTCAAATAAATAAATGAAATCTTTTTAAAAAGAAATAAATAAAAATAAAACAAAATTATATTGAAAATTGCTTTTGAAAAAAAAGATCACCTCATCCAGCAATACGAAAGTGGCTTGATGCTCATGTGCCAGAGCATACAAACAGATGTGGTCCCAGCTTTTAATGGAATGTAATACAGGAGCACGGTGTGTACATACAAAAATGTCGAAATACCAGGCTAAAGGTAATATAAACCTAGCATATGAATACATGCTAAAGGTAATATGAACAGAAGGTATTCCGTGTAAGCTTTGAGAAAGCACATACTCTTGTTAGCCGCAGTAAGCTTGGAAGGCTCCATGGCCAAGGAGATCTTGAACAGGACCCTGAAGAAGGATTCAAATTAAAACCGAAAAAAACAATTTAGGAAAGGGAGAAGCCTGAGCAGACTGTGAAATCTGGAGTCAGTGTGTGTATCCGAGCAACAGTAAAGCAAACAGCCCGGCACTCGCTGAGTCCAGAATCCTAGTGTCTTCTCTGGGAAATGGTAAAAAGTAGTGTTGGGGCTGGGGATGTGGAGCGTGTGGAGACAAGGGAATGGGGCGATGAGTAGGGCTCAGGGGCAGACATTTGGGAAAACTAGGTTTAACAAAGTTAACAGGCACGTCTCTACTGCTGTATTCCAAGCTCTTAGCAGGGTAACGTGCTGAGCCTCGTCCCCGTGGGGAAAGTATCTTCTTACTTGACCCCGCCACCAAGTTTTTCACTGAAGATATTCATGCAGAGCAAAACAGCTTCAGACACATCCCTTTAACAGAGAATAGAGGCAAGACGACAAAGGGCTGGAGTGCCAAAGGCCAACTGAGGTCTGGTGTTGGTCCCATCAGGCCTGGATTTTCCCCAGAACAGAGGAACTGATGTGCCCTTAAGTTTCTACACAGAACTCAAACCAGGTATTGCTGCCCCCACATATCCATCTACTTGTTAGAGCCCCCGGCGGTCAGCCCCGTCCCCATTCTTCTGAGAGCACCGTGTCAGTCAGCAGTGGCTTCCTGGCGATCTGCGGGCCTTGGGACACACACCGTCTCGTAAAGTGACTCGGGGACTTCTACGGGGAGCGGGCACAGCACAATCCCAAGCACAGCGTGAGAAAAAGAGCAAGTGTTTTTAAAGTCTTATGTGGTATAAAGCAGCTTTCTCAAATTAGAGGTGGCAAGGCACGTGTTATAAAATCAGCTCAGGGGCGCCTGGGTGGCTCAGTTGGTTAGGCGACTGCCCTCAGCTCAGGTCATGATCCCGGAGTCCTGGGATCGAGCCCCGCATCGGGCTCACTGCTCTGCGGGAAGCCTGCTTCTCCCTCTCTCACTTCCCCTGCTTGTGTTCCCTCTCTGGCTGTGTTTCTCTCTGTCAAATAAATAAAATCTTAAAAAAAAAAAAAAAAATCAGTTCAGGGGGTGTAAATAGCATTTCTTAAAAAAAGAAAAAGAAAAAGAAAACCAAACAGATGCATCATAGGTACAAAGGGCAAGGAATACTTTATGAAAGTTGTCTCTATTTCACATACTGGATTGGCCTGTGTGTGTTCTGGACTACAGTTCAAATGTATTTCCTACTTGGATCACAGCTAAGAGGTCTGAAAGTCACTGTTCAGAAGACACAGAACTCAGTCAGGCCAGTCTGGAGGCTGCTGCACTCCCCAGATGGGTGAGTAGCAGCGGGAGAGGAGCAGCAGAAAGAAGAATCATCAGAAGGGACGCTTAAAAACAGTGGAGAGAATATGGAGAAAGGAAATCAAAGGGAACACTCAGGTCTCACCCCGGGGTCCTTTGGGGGAAAGGTGGCTGTAATCCCAAACAGGCAAATTGTGAAGGAGAGCGGGTTAACAGGTCCACAAGGGAGGCAATGAGACACCTTCAGGTTGAGACACATTCAGTTTCAAGAGACAGAGGCCATCCAGATGAAGTACAAAAACAGCTCTCCCACACCACAAACTCAAAACAGGTCCCCAACACTGCTTTAATTTTAGTCACCTTTTACAATACCTTATTAATTCCCTTTCAGTTAAACAATGTTTTAAATTTATGCTTTGTCCTCAAGTGGTCATGACTCTGAAAAAGCACATAATCGCACTGAAGAACCGATGCCATCAGTTAGTCTCTGGGCTATTACATCATTTACCATCCCAAGGGCTTCACTTTGATTTCGGGTTTGATGGATAAGCGCAGACGTGTCTGTCACTTGGCTCTGTGCGGGTGTGCACGAGGACCGCATCGGCACAGGGGTGTGGGAGCCACACTGGGGAGTCACGCCCAAGGGCACCCGTCCGCTGCCACCCGGTCTGTGCCCACCCTGCAGAGCTACACAGTTGGCTCAAGAGCCCTGCTGATCCGGCAAGAGGGCACGAGGGAAATGGCAGAACTCCAGCACATCACTTTAGCCAGACTGAATCCCCAACGTACACAAAAATAGACATAATTAAATGAGGCCGTGTGGACTTAAAGGTAAAATGTCATCCCTACCAGGCCCTTGATGAAACGAGTTTTGCTTCACAGAAGCCTTTTGATGAAGTAAATTACATTAATTACCAACATTTAAAAACATCGAACAGTTAAGGGTTCTGAATCTCTGATTTATTAGACAGCACGGAAAAAACAGGTTCAGGTTATTTTACAAAAAAGAACTCAAGCTGCTCGTCAACAGCAACGGGGCTTTCTGGGGGGAAAAATAGTTCTTCAGACTACCACACAGGGACACAGACTCCTCCTGCTACACACAGTCAGCATGAAAGGGCACACAGACAAGGTTTTCGGAAGACAGAAAACAGAGAAATCCACATACTAAATAAGGTGTCCACAATGACTATAACGCATCCCTTAGGGGGCATGTATGTATCTGTAGGAAGCAAAACAAAGCTTGCCATAGAGAAACCACTTTCACGAGATGATTAGGTGGACCTGCAAGGAAGAAAATACATTTCAACAGATGGCTTCAGATCACACTGAGCATTCACTGAAACACTTGCAAAATAAAAGCAAGACCTTTCTCTGTATCAGAAGAATTTTTTAAAGATCATGTCATGGGTAAATTTCAGTACAGGTCCAAGGCCCATTCAAAAACATACATTTGCAAATGACATAAATAAAGCACCGAAGTCTGACCACAGAAATACTATTTGGAACTAGCTAGCACAGGCCAAGCTAAGTTCGTGTTCTGCTTCAGGGCATTACATTAAAGTGAATCTCATTCTCACTATAATTTTTTTTTCTTTTTAACCTTAATCACCAGCGGCTGGGCAACTGAAATGGACATGAGAACTATATAAATGTCAGAGAAATATGTAAACCTCGTTAATGTTTCCAAAAATTCATTTAGAGATAGAAACAGGTCCAAATAGATGCCTGTCTAAATGTACTGCAATTACGTTACAATTATTTTTCCAAATACACAGATATGCTCTGTCTTTTCTCAGCTCATTACTGACTCAAACAATTTGCCCTTCTGGGATCAATTGTTTGCTAATAAATAATTGTTTACAGTCACAAAATGAAGTTAGGAGGTTTTCTTATTAGTTTTCCTTCTGCACCCTAATAAGATTGAGAACTAGCTGATTCCCAGGAGTCTAACCTTAACCTTGCTTTGTTGAACAGCCCAGGAAACGATGAACCATCTGCTTCGGAAAATAATGGGCAGCCAAGAGGAAATACTGTTTAATTGTAGATTAACCTCCTCATGAGGCAGTCTGAAGCAGCTTTCGAATTAGCAACTACAACCAGCAAAAGAAACCAATGGCTCAAGAGCCTGTTCCTCCACCATTCAAAGTCCAGAAAGAACGCAAAAGGATTTTTATTACCTATATTTATTTACAGACATGTATTTCCACAGGGGAAACAAAAATTATCAAGGTCAAAACTGATTCTCAAAAGTGCAATCACTGTCCTCCAAGT
Source organism: Spilogale gracilis (assembly GCA_004023965.1). Taxonomy (NCBI): domain Eukaryota; kingdom Metazoa; phylum Chordata; class Mammalia; order Carnivora; family Mephitidae; genus Spilogale; species Spilogale gracilis. The sequence goes on along the minus strand of PITA01002777.1, from coordinate 123,684 downwards.
CTGTTTGCCCAGAATACCTTTAATGCAACAAACCATCAACCGTCTCATGCACTTGAGTGTTTAAAAAAAAACAAAAACAAAAACAAAAAACAATAAAAACCTCTTTTCCATTATTTTCAGGTTCTTATAATATTAAAATTAATATATTTCCCTGGTTTCTTTGTTAATAGTAATAAATCCACCATTGGGGAGTACGAATTGTTTTATTATCATCAACATGGCACTTAAGTAAATGAAATCTTGTCAAGTACATGGTGACCTACAAGTTCAAAAGAAAAAAGAACAGCATGAGATCAAAGTGGCCGGCCAGGACAAGAAACACAAAAGTGAGAGATTATAAGCAAACCCAGCCCTTTATCCAACAGGCTTCACATGCTAAGTCTTTGCTAAAATCAAACCTGTAAAAGTATGCATGAACTGAATATTTTATACTTTGCCACCTTTTAGGGACTCAACCAATTTAGCAAGGGTGCTAAACCATTTTAACTCAGACAAGAAGAGGAATCCCGAAAACATTCAGGTATTCCGTATTTACTGAGGCCTGGGGACAGAGGGACAGAGCACAGGGACAAAGAGCCATGTGGGGGGGGTAGGTGTTTTATGATTTAACAAGAGCCTAAGTATCAGGTTCCCTTAGGCCCGGTGCAGGTAATTAAGTAAAGAGCTTTGCCCTGTTAGTACCAAAAAAATGTAAATTGTCCCTCTCTGTCAACAGCTACAACCAGAAGCCGAAGACAGCTATGAAAATTTCCAAACTACGGAAATTCGCTATTCCAGGCAAGGCCATATTACTCTGGGTTTCCAGTGAGACCTGAGGGTCATTCACTTTGTGTAAATACTAAAGAAACAACCTCTGTGGAGAGGGAAGATTTTTGGCAGTTCAAATTCTTAAACATCTTAAATAGAATTTGCTAAAATAAATTATTCCTGAATTCCTCAACTTAATTTTGAAGCAATGAGCTTGTAATAACTCCAGAGATTCAAATAATAGTGCCTATTCAAGAAGAATGAGAGTTTGACATTCTTCTCTACCAAACAACTAGGCACAATTTTATCCATCAGACGTCTATCAACCTACGGATATTGAAAGCTTGGGAGAACAAGATAAAATCAACTCCAACCCTACAGTCAGCTGTAATATCGAGCAGGCATCAACAATGCTATTCATGAATTTAGAAAAATTAATAAATCTTGGGTTGAATGCAAGAAAAGGCTCAAATACAGGTGAAGCATACTCACTTGGGTTTTGTTTCTGCATCTGTCACTTGGCGAATGAAGATACCATCTTCAGGATGTTCTGTGTCATCCATTTCATACATATATGACGACGCTATTGCAAGTGTGGTCCCGTCATTACTGAAGGCCAGGGATGCAATGCTGGTGGGGTACCGATGGAACTGGCACAGTCGCTTTTTGTTAAATGGGTCCCAAATGTTTACAAATCCATCAGAGCCACCTGCATGTCATTTCAAAAGAGGTAAAATGGTTCTTAAAACCAGGTACAGAAAAAAAACACCACTGACTGGGTGGCTCAGTCAGCTGGGCATCCAACTCTTGATTCTGGCTCATGATCTCAGGGTTGTGAGATCAAACCCCATGGCAGGCTCTGTGCTCAGTGCAGAGTATGCTTAGGATTCTCTCTCTCCCCCTCCCCTCCTTTTCTCTCTCCAATTAATTTTACTGAAATAAAATTAGATTCGTTATCTCAGTGATGTAATGGAGGCACACATCCCATACCATACCTGTAGCAAACGTGTTGTGGATGTTGTGAAAGGAAATGGCATTGACCGGGTAAATCTGCTCGATATTGTTCTCCTTCAGTCTGTGACATTTGAAGGCATACTTCTTCTTCTGCACCTCAGGGCTTGGGTCCAAGTACTCAACTGCCACTCGGCCTTCGATGGAGCTCAATACATAACCCTGCCAAGAGAGAACCAGAGAAGGACAAAAATGATGACTCCAGCTTCCAAACATAAGGCACTAATTCCCAAATTCACTCCGCACAAGAGAGGATTATTTCAGAAATGAAAGATAAGTACAGACAGGTGTCAACCAGGTATAGGTTTTAAACTATACTAACAGAGCTATGACTGGTCCAAGAGTTTAAGAACATTTATACTTCTTCTATAAAAAAAGAAAACTAGGGGTGCCAGGGTAGCTCAGTTGGTTAAGTATCTGCCTTGGGCTTAGGTTATGATCCCGGAGACCCGGGATCGAGCCCCGCATCAGGTTCCCTGCTTGGCGGGTAGCCTGCTCCTCCCTCTCTCACTCCCCCTGCTATGTTCCCTCTCTAGCTGTGTTTCTCTGTTAAAATAAATAAAAATCTTTAAAAAAAAAAAAAAAAGAAAGAAAGAAAAAGAAAACTATCACATCTAGTAATTTTATCAAATCTAGACAAGAATTTCAAAGTGCTTCAGTATCATTTATTTGTTGTTGTGTCCAGATGGGGCTCAAATTTGTTCCATCACTTGGATCTAATCTGCTGTGCTCTGTGCCTCTTAACCTCTAACAACTCTTAAGAATGGTATCTTTTGGGGGAGGGGGGAACTAATCAATGATCCAAATCAACTAGAAACACCAGCCTTCTACCTCAGTCATCTTTGACAAGATGTCAAAGAAACTAAGGGATACAATAAATATGAACCCTATATTTTATTCATTTTTTTAAATTCTGAAAGTATGAAAAAGAATTATTCCTGAAAAACTACTTAGGGAGAAAAAAAACAAATCAGTGAAATCTTAAACTTCCATCATCAATTAGAAACATGTTCTAACAAAGTTTTAGACATAAGACATAAAAATAACATTTATAAATGCAAGGGTATCTTATAATCCCATAGTCAAATCTTTAAAAGTCACATAACTACAATGTCTTACCTTCAATGGAAATTTACAATTTCCTGAGAAGGACTGTGATCACCATTTGAGGTACCAGCCTTTTGAAATAAAGGGCCAAGAGAGTAATTGACATAATTGCATCAAGTTCCTCAACCACTAAAGGACAGCGTAAGATTTCAAAGATATCTGTTTTTAATGACGTCTCCTCGTAAAATTCTTCTGCAGCTGACCCAACACCAACTCTCCTTCAAACTTTAAGGATTTGGGGGGAAAAGGGGCTCACCAATAAACAGGGCAGTCCTGTTCAGTAAGTTCTGCTGTCACACCAGGTAAAGAACTCTATTAGTATCAGAGTTACAAAGAAGCAAACAAACAAACAAACAAAAAACAAAAAACCCCCCAGCAAATTCCATAATCCTATATTTCCAGATTTAAATTTGAATTCACTGGTTTGGTAAACTGAAATAGTGCAAAACACTCTCTGATTACCATACACCTGTCAAGCATCCTGGACCAAGGAAATCAGACCTCCAGTCAAACCACTGGTAGATGAATTAACCTCTCTGAACATCCAGACCTTCCCTGAAACTGGGTTAACATAGCATTCTATAACACAGGGCTGTTGAAAATGAAACCACAGCAAATTCTAAATCAGCACTCGAAACATTTTTTAAAAAGCAAAGCTTTAAAAGGCAGTGACCAATGAGATGATCGCCTCATTTCAAATTCGCAAACTGGGGGAGGCGGGGAGCAGGTCAGTACCTGCTTGTTGGGAAACGCCCGGATGCAGCGAGTCTGGTACTTGAGGCTGGATTCCCGGCGCTGCTGCACGTAGCCCATGTTCCGTAAGTCCCACACCAGCACCCTGCGGCCCGCCGTGCCCACAATCAGCCGGTCTCCAGACACTGAGAGGGTGTACACCTTTCAAGAAAGACCGAAACTTACTAAAATCCACGTATTTGCCTCAACAGGCCATTCTGTCCCCTAAGAAATCCACTAATTGTGAAATCATAAAAAAGTTAGCTAATCAGATTCTCAAAAACACAGCTATTAAATTTTAAATGCTACAGTTACACAAACCAAGTAACGTGCACAAAATAATCAACCCAAAATATTCTTAATACTTAGCCATGTATCATATAATATACATTCTAATTAATTCTGAAAAAACTTTCAAAGACTTGATTCTCTTGATTACTAAAACAGATTATTAAGCGATTTTACCAGCCTTTTTGTTTCACTTAGTAACAATACAAAAGTATAAAAACTACTCAAAGGAGATAATAAAGCCATAAAAACAATTCAAGATACCTCTCAACAGGCATCTAGCTTTTCATAAAACACTCATTTTCCAAGTTATTTTTTTCTATGACTGCCTTTAAAAAAAGATTTCATGTTGTAACTTTAAAACTTGATTTTTTTTGGCTGTCACAGGGAACAAATAGACCTTTCCAAGAAGAATGAAGGAGCCATCATTAATTAACTGCTTAGTTGCTGTTGGTGGCATATACGCTCGAAATTAAAAGACCAGGACAGTGGTCTGGCATGTGACAAAGCACATTCTTGTGCCCTGACATCCTACCAAACACTCAAGACAAAGTTCATCTTTAGCGAAATTTAGAAAACACTTTCTCCCTTAAATGCATTTATTTTCCACGTATAATGCACTTTTTGCAGTGTTTTTAAAATTTTCCCATTAAAAAAAATCCTTTATAATAAATCACAGCACTTCCTGCAAGTATTTCAAGTGGTTTGTTTTCAAATGGTGAATTCATGAAAATGGTGCCAAAATGTATTTTCTAGATCATGTTAAATAATTTTTTTTTAATCTAGACTTCAGACATAAAACTGTACCCTGGTTATAGCCTTCAACTAAGAACCAACTCTAATTTAACCTGATTTAATATTTTAAAACCCGAAGAATCACTATTAAAAAAATGAAGAGAGCCCATGGCCTGGTAAGACATGTCCTTAACATTCAGTAACTAAACCACAAGGTTAATAACTACTAATGCATTAACTACATACAGCCCCCTAAAATACCAAGTTCGATTTAACAATACAACAACCCAAGAGTCTCAGATTTCTGATCTTAAAACTCAACTAATTTGACTAAGGGAAAAATAAGGAATTAAAAAGATTCAAAACGATATATTTAACATAAGCATATTTAAAATAAGAGAAATGCAAGATCTACTGCAGTTTATTTAGAAAACAAAATGCAGAAAAAAAACCCAGTAATTAACCCAAGACTGTGAAATGCCAAACTTAAGAAACACAGAATCCAGAAAGAGATCGATTTGTAACAGTACAATCAGATTGGGAATTTTATCTTAAATCTTTACTATACAGGTGACACACAAGCTTCTAATAGGGCCTTCTATCCTCACTGATCGTAAATCATGTGAAACCACTGTCATGCTACTGACTAGGTATATACATTTATCAAAGAAAGTATTAAAAAAAGTGACATAATGAACCTTGCTGAACCAATAAGCAGCTTGCTTCAGTACGGCTGTCCATTATACGGTACTCTGTCAGCAATTTATCACAGCTCCTAACATGTTACATACAACCATAAATCAAAACTAGAAACAATGCAATTATTTTATTCTGAACAAAGGTCTTGCCAGGAGTAGATTCGACTGTGATGTGACAGAAATAATGGCTCTTTGGATGCACTCCAGTATATACTGATGGCCAACAGGAACGGAATAGTATATTTACGCTAAGGAAATAGACTGCAGTGAAGGATACCTTTAAACTGCTAAAACAATCAATCTTTAAAATTAACTACCACCTGATAAAGTCTGATGAGGATACAGCAAGAATGCTCAATTACACTTTCATTGTACAGATCAAAAGGTTAGAATAATACACAAAGTTTCGGTTTTAAAAAGCTTTCTTCAGGAAAGCCTTCAAACAACATCTGTCAACATTAAAAATAAATAAATAAATAAATAAATAAATAAATAAATAAATAAATGGCAAAGCCCAGGGAACACAGGACACCTTTCTCACAAACTGGAAGTGAAAACCCATTCCACCCTCTTAACAATCCACTCAAATGAAACCTCAGGTCATAAGTGAAAATGAGTGGTGCTCTGTCCCACTTCCTGGTCTGGGCACATCAAACCCAATTTAAGGTAATCCAACAGTCTTGGCTAAATGACTTCTCTGAAAAGGCACTGAGTTACTTCAATGCCCTGAGATTTAAAGCATTAATACAGAGCAGTGAGTTTATTTAACCTACTTATACCCAGTACAAAGATGACAACAAACAAAAAAGTTGACCCAAATAAGAAAATCCAATCCCTCTGCTTCAAAAAAAAAAAAAAATCAACTTTTTCAAATTAATCTCTAGGCCCCATGTGGGGCTCAAACTCATAATCCCAAGACCAAGAGTCGTGTTCTCCACTGACTGAGGCAGCCAAGCAACCCCTCAACTATTAATTAACCTTCAAATTCAACACCATATTTATCAAACATGTATCAAATCAAATCACCCCAAAGATTAAAATTCCTATTAGGAATGTAAAGAGCCTACCTTTTCAGGCTGAGAGAAGGTCCCTGCATTGCAAGGAGTTCTGGGATCCCACAATTTAACTGTCTGATCCCAACTCCCTGTCACCATCACATTCACCTCTGGGCAGTATTCAACACATCTGATAGGGGCATCATGGGTTCCGACAAGATTTTCTACAGGAAGGAGAAGAAAAAAAAAAAAAAATCACCCAGTTTTACTACCTCCACTAAACAAAGATTCCTCGAGTGAACAATAGAAGGAAACACTCATTAAACTGTAATGAATCTGCTTCCACCAACTCAATGAAAATGTCTGCATACAGAAAAATTTCTCCATGACTACAAATAGTCATCCGTTCTTCTCTGTTCACCTTACAATGCATAGTTTGATTGACTAACATGGTACATACCAAAGGCTGACTTGAATTTCACATTATATTAAACTGGTGGCATCTCTGTTTTTTCTCCTCACAATGATTCTAGATTCCTTTAAAATCAGAAACCTTGTTCAACTCTATGGTTCTGACTATCTATCGCAGGTTCTGATAGGTACTCAAACACTTGCTGAATGAAGAATGAGTAGAGAACTCTGGTCTTCTGGATCTGGATAAAAATTATGCATTAAAGCCAACGTTTACAAGAAACTTATTTACATGGTAACGGGGTATCTGAAAGCTGGGGTTAGATAAGGAAGGCAGGGAGTCTTATGATGATTCCACTTGCTTTTCATGGTGGGGCAAATTTTCAGTAGACAATTTCTTTCCTTTCAATTTCAACTCTTCACACTATCTCATCCATTCATTCAATGTCTCCTAAATGTCTAGTATGTCCCAAATCTATGCCACATGCTAAGGATAAGACAAAGAACAGTAAGTGGTCCTGATGCTCAAACAGGAAAACTACTTATTTAAAAAAGGTATCATTTATGGGGCGCCTGAGTGCCTCAGTCGTTACATGTCTGCCTTCAGGCTCAGGTCATGACCCCCAGGTCTTGAGATGGAGCCCCACGTGGCTCCATGCTCAGCGGGGAAGCCTGCTTTTCCCTCTCCCATTCCCCCTGCTCGTGTTCCCTCTCTCGCTGTGTTTCTGTCAAATAAATAAAATCTTAAACTAGTAAAAATATAAAAAATGTATCACTTAAACAAGAAAAAAAAAGACATCATGTCGTTCAGCAATGACCTCCTGAGAATAAGCAGCTAAGTCCCTTAACTATAGTCTCAATAGCAAAAATCTTTGTATTTCAGTGTTTTTTTCCTCCTAAGTTTTCCAACAAATAGGACCCAAACCCGCAAGCTAATTACTATATGGAATAAGCTAACAAAACCAAATAGTTATGCAGTTCTAAATTACATGACAAAGTGCCTTTCACAAAACAGCCTCTTCTGAGTTTTTTGACAAAACATTGTGCTCATCTTCTTTCCATCCTCCCACTGTCCAGCTCAACCTCAGCCAGTCATATCTCTGTGCCTTGCCAACTGCTTCAAGTACATCTATACTTAAAGCATGCATATACAATTTTTTTTAATGCTCCAAAAGGTTCTATGTATTTGAGTTCCATTCCATTTCTGCTCTGCTCCAAAGTCACCATAAAAAACTACTGGTTAAGTCATTTCCTATCCAGGCCTTGAAAAAATTAAGTTAAAAAAAATGTGTCTTATTATTCATTCTATAAATGCAACTGAAGCATATTCTATGCTAAATCATCACACAAGCAGAATACAGTAGCTGGAGAGGACTGGCTATTTTATAATATCAGATTTTTAAAAACCTATCATCCTTCAGTCTGAACTAAATAAGCTTCTGAAAAGAAAACACTCAAACATCAGCACTGTCCTAGAAAATCTTAATGAGCAGTAGACTAACATGGAATCCAGTCCACCTCTAAGGACAGGTAAAGGTCAAATACTTAAGGATAACTTCATATAAACACTTAAGAGTGGCGATCCTAATGGAAATGAATTTACTGAAAGTATATGCATAATATTTTGTGCTCAGTAGGTTAACAGTTATCATTTAAACAAAAGAGTCCTAAACTTAAGTCACTTTTATTTGTAAACAACTTGGAAACCAAGTAATTCAGGAACCACTCTTCTTTTTTTTTTTTTTTTTTAAAGATTTTATTTATTTGACAGAGAGAAACACAGCCAGAGAGGGAACACAAGCAGGGGGAATGAGAGAGGGAGAAGCAGGGAGCCCGATGTGGGACTCGATCCCGGGTCTCCGGAATCATGACCTGAGCCGCAGGCAGTCGCCTAACCAACTGAGCCACCCACGTGCCCCAGGAACCACTCTTCTTAAAAGAACATTTACACTTTAGTACCCCAGCTAAGAAAATGATAAACCTGTAAAAATATGCCATATTACCTTGATCAGTGTTCAAATCATGCATTTTCAATTGATGGTCTAATCCCCCACTCCAAGCATGTGTTGGGTCCTACAAAATAAAAGTTTCAAGTCATTCAGAAGTTATAGACATTTATAAAGAATTTCAAAATTCCTGTTCCTACAGCCAACTGCTCACTTTACGCTCAGGATGATGTACACTGGGCTCACACACCCACACAAAATACAAATAACTTGTCACCAAAATTACATTAGGGTATTAAGAAGACTATTCACATTGGCTGAGAGCACATAGGAATTCCTATTTCCTAAACAAACAAACAAAAAAACCTTCCTTTGCTAAGGTAACCAGACCTTACTATCTTGTTGCACATATCAAATACAAATGTCATATATCCATAAAGAATGCAGATTTACTCTTTTTGAAAGAGGAGGCCAATTCCGACGTTTGCATAGCCCCAACCCCCCAAAAAACTGTATCTGACTCAAGACAAGTGTTCAGGAAAATCTAAAGTGCTATCCAAACAACTACCGACAGAAGCTTCTAGCCGATACTGGCACAAGGACGCTATCAACACAGGATATCCTAAAACAAAGAGGGCAGGGGCGCGAAATGAGGGCACCTACGTAGAAGGCACAGTCCAGGACGGCGCCGGTGTGCTGGTACTTGAGCCGCATGGAGTTGGCAGGCACATCGTAGAGACGCACAGACGTGTCCCAGGAAGAGACCAGCAGGAACTGGGAGGTGTTGGGGCTGAACTTCACCGAGGAGATGCCGTCCTCGGGTGGCTGGTTCAGCTTAAACTCGTTAGAACCGGTCATCTACGGAACAAGCGACCACTGAGTCCCCAAGGGTCCGGGATGAGGTGCTGGGCTAACTGCAGGCCGAGCATTCAGGGGTCCTTCAAGAAGAGGGGCTGCCTTGCCGGCGGGGGCGCTGTCCCGGGGTGCGGGGGGGAGGAACCCAGAGAACGTCGGCCACCCGGAGTCTGCGCCTGCGCAGAGCCTGCGCGCCCGCCGCAGTCGGGACTCGCCCCCCCCATACCCCGCCGCCCCTTCTAGGCGCCCCCAACCTGTCCCACCCGCGCCGGGACACCGCTAACTCCAGACCCCGGCATAGCCGGCCGCGGGCTCCCGCACCCCGGACCCTCCGCCGGGCCTACAGCCCCGGACGCTCCTAAAAATAAAGCAAGAGGGATGGAAGCAAAACAGGCTCCCCGGGGATGGCTCTGCCGGCTCCGGACCTGAAATGTCCCCCCAAGAATCCGCCCCAGCGTCCCGTCGCCTCTGCTCTGCTACCTTGGGCTCCCCTCGAAGCAACTTAGCCGCTGCTAGCCGCCACCACCTCGTCGCTATCCACGGAGCACTCGCGGGCTGGGCGAAAGAGGCGGAGAGGAAGCTCCAGCGTATGACTGCCATTGGCTAATTTTAAACGCCAACGTCTCGCTCGAGGCAGCCAATTGGTCCGCTTGGAAGCCGGGCGCCGGTCAACCCAGCCATCTTGTTCCGGCTCAAAGGCAAACCGCGGTTTTTCCGATCACGTGGGCTCCCCTTATCACACCGCTGAGGCACCGGTCCTCGTGAGGGATGAGTGGAAACTACAATTCCCAAAGAGCACCGCGCCCAGCTTGCGCACACGCTCTCTCCCGCGCTTTTGCTGCTCGCTGGGAAATGTAGTTGTCCTGGGGCCAACGCCTGGCTGGTCTGAATAGTGGGCAAGAAAGATGCTCTTTCTCCTTTGAGCTGTGGCGCACTTCCCGATTCAGTCTCTCAGACTCAAGAACCCCTTTTTGCTCAATGCATCTATAGATCTGAATTATTCGCCTTTTTATTGTACATGCATACGCCCACGAAGTTAACCAATAATTGGAGTGGAAATATTTGTTATAATCAATGGCATTACTTTGTCCTGATTTACTCTCATTTTCTTGGTGTTTCCACGCCCGAACCAGGGTCTCACATTTTGCATTGTCTTAAGATCTACTGATATCAGGGGCACCTGGGTGGCTCAGTTGATTGAGTGACTGCCTTCGGCTCAGGTCATGATCCTGGAGACAGGGGATCGAGCCCCACATCAGGCTCCCTGCTCGGTGGGAAGCCTCCTTCTCCCTCTCTCACTCCCCCTGCTTGTATTCCCTCTCTAGCTGTGTTTCTCTCTGTCATGTAAATGAATAAAATCTTAAAAAAAAAAAAAGATCTACTGATATCATAAAAAGTCATCCTTATTTATACTGTGTTTTAGCCCTTAGTTCCGTCTTTCTGCAAACGTTTATTGAGCACCTACTGAATACCAGGCCTGGTGAGAGCCTCTAGGAAGATGCATTAATCGGACAGCCCACACGGTGGACAGACTGGAAAACAATTGCTCTGCAGTGCCTTAAAACCCAAAGCTTCTGTATGTTTAAGCAGGGTCCTAAAATGACAGCTACAGGCTTCTCCCCATTCACCTCCCCACCCCCAAAACTCCCTAGAGTTGCAGGCTCAGTTTGCTCCCACTATCTATTTCTAAACTCCTCCAGAAATAGGAGAATCAAGAAGTTGCTTACTCGATCTCCATGAAAGAAAAGTAATTCTTAATTTATAACTAGAATGCTGTGACTGTTACCCTTGAATACTGAAAACTCATTGACAATTTTCAATTCAATCCATCCTGTAACTTCTTTTTCACTGCATTCTGTGAAAAGAAACCTTATTTTTTCATGTGATTTTGTATCAAGTAGGAAGAAATTGTTGGAGTTAAAATGTTTAACTCTTAAGATATGTTACTAGAGGAAATGTTTTTGGTCTTTACCCATTCACAGATGGTACTCAGGTATACTTTTTTTTGGATTCTTGACACAATAAACACACAGTAATCACCCTTCTGCCTACTGTGTTGATATTACTGCTCAAAGAACAGATTCTTGCCCTCATTGCCAATCCTCATATTTGGTTCTCTATATTTTCTCTTTCAACAAGTTAATGGTGAGGTTAAGAATTTTTAAATGCAGTGCCTTGCCTCCATTCTAACTTTGGCTACATAATTTTATCTCCAAATAATTCTATTTGGTTCCCTCTCCCAGTTGTTTATTTAATTCTATTAGAGTTTCAAGATTCTGAGCATGAATTATCTGCTAATAAAGTCTAAGTGTATTTCATTATACAGTGTGTGTATGATTCAGCTCCCCCTGACACATGCAGCTGCAGTCGGACTCTATTCGAGTTTTAAGAAACGTCAATCTTTTAAATTCAGTTTACAGCCTGAAAAGGAGGCTGATGATTTTGCTGATTATTCAAATGAATTGATAGTCTTGAGATGGGAGATCTGGCCACAATAGAATCTTGAACATTTTAAATCCAAATGCAAAATCGTGCACGTGTGTGTGTGTGTGTGTGTGTGTGTGTTGTATGTGTGTTAACACTCAGTTACCTGTAGGAGTGAGGAGTTCCTAGAAACTAATTACACTGTTGGATCACCTTTGACTGCTAATTTCTGAATTACTAAAAGGATTGAAATATCCACTATGTGATAAACCAGAAAAAGGTCATCCCTGAAATCTTAAGGGCAAAATCACTCTGCCCAATGGGGCACCTGGGTGGCTCAGAGGGTTAAGCCTCTGCCTTAGGCTCAGATCATGGTCTCAGGGTCCTGGGATGAAGTCCCACATCCGGCTCTCTGCTCAGGAGGGAGCCTGCTTTCCCCTCTTTCTTTGCCTGCCTCTCTTCCTATTTGTGATCTCTCTCTCTCCCTCTGTCAAATAAATAAATAAAATCTTTTTTAAAAAAAGAGCCTAGAATGGCTAGAAAAAAGCACTTCCTATAAGAGAAGTAAGCATAAGGAGGATATAGTGACCCGATACTGTTAAAACCATCATCTCTTGACGAAATCATAATCTGTTGAAACGCAGACAATAATGAGATGGATGAAATATTCCTATACAAGTAGTTCCTTGAGCAAATTGGTTGTTTTGGCATGGAATGTTCAAATAACAACGTTCAAGGACAAGAAGAATATAACGTGAGTCATCTGGAAAGAAAAAATCCTTTGGAATAAATTAGGTACCAGGTAAATCAGAAGTAAAGGGATCCCGTGTCACGTTTGTTTTTTCTCTGTCTATACAATATTTAGCCTAGTTCTCAACAAGTTCTAGGGCTCAGTAAATATTTACTGAATTGAACTCAGCTGAAATGAAATAAGTGGACTAGAACTAACAGCATCTGCAGATGTGTTCTTGGATAACATCCCTCTGACGTCATCTTAGGAGAGATTGTAATTTTCATGAAATCTTACATGAGAAGAAAACAAGGACCTAAAAATGGACAAGAGGCCAAGCACTTCAGACAAAATACTGCGGGTCACATAGACGGTTTACAGATAGCCTCTACATTTTCATAAAATGCTGATAATTTCGCTGCCTCTGGGCTCAGAGACAAGCCCATCACGCAAATGTTTTCCTTCTAGAGGATGAGGTCTGACCGCCTCACTGCGCACTCCCAGCACCTCTGCACCCGCTAAAGGGACCTCGGTACCCGGAGCCGGGAGGACGGGAGAATTCTCCCCACGTGACACGGGGCCGTCGCCCTCCTCTAAGGTCCAGCCATCTTTTCCGACGTTTTACACGGAGCAGGCAGTTGCAATCAAACCTGGCAAAACTCTGCGATTTGCAAGACACTCGCCCTATTCCCTGGGCGCCGCGCCCTCCCAGCCCTCACTCGGCGGCAGGTGTTCAGGCGCGGAAGCCGGTGGGCACCAAGGCCCGGTGCGGCGGTTTCTTTCAGCGCGACTGGCCACGTGCTTGCCCTTGACCCCGCCATTAGCCACGCACAACGCAAAATATAAACAACAACAATAAAAAAGTGCGCGGAGCGCCTCCGCAGCCAGCGCTGTCCTCGCGGCCGCCGCCTTCTTTGCCTAGTCTCCAGCCTCCGATCCCTTCTCAGCCGAAGTGCAGCCTCTCCGCCCGGTTCCCGCGCGGCGCTGGACGCACAAATGTGCCACCCGCTCGGGAACTGTGCGCGGCTGCAAGCCTGTCGCGCCACGCTGGGGGACGAGCAAAGCCGACTCTACACCTGGTTCAGGCAGCGCCTTTCCACCTGACCTTCGCCCTTGGAAGGAGGCGCGCGGCTCAGGCGGGGCCACGTCGCTCGGTGCCCTGCGGCGGCTAAGCCCAGGGCGCTCCCAGGGCTGGGAAGACGCCGGTACGCTTCTGCAGTGAGGCTCCTCGCCTTTGTCCGTCTCGCCGCGGGCTCGGGAGCTGGATTGCGGCCCGGGTGCGCCTCAGCCTGCGCCAGGTCTATGGGCATCAGGGAGTGGAAGCGGGCGCAGCTCTAGCCCACGTGCCGCCTCGGCAGGGATCCCCACCTTTAACCCCTGACCGCGGTCCCACCCGCCACGTGGGGCGAGCAAGACCTCTACTGCCGCACGCCTCACTGAAAATCGAGAGAAGCCGCGCGTTAGCACGCTGGGCAATCAATCTCACCAAAATTAGCAACGATGCTTAAAATGTTTTATTTTTTTTCCTCTTTAAAAATATTTACAGATCTGAAATCTCCTCCTACCCATACTCAGGACGAGGAAAACGAAAAGAGGCGTTGAGATCAATGTCCAAAACCCCCCGCTGGCTTGGCGGGCTGTGTGCGCTTGTACACACATAGGTGTATATATGGGGAGAGGAGTGTGCCTGGTTCTGTTGGTGTTTTTCTGATTTTTTTTCCCCTACCAATCAATGTAGATCTGGTCGAAACTCCCTTTCCCACCACCACCCGAGAACACCCCGTCCAAAATGGTTTCCAAAGCGTATTGCTTTGTTTTGGGTAGAAAGCAGGCGATGTGGCTTGAGTAATGCCGATAAATACCCGAAACAATCAAAACAAAAAGTAGGGCAGAGGCCATAAATAAGAGATAATGAATACACATGGTGTATTTCTTCATATTTCTGGCAGCACGCCGCCACGCCCCGGAGCCCTGGGAGCCGGCGGCTGGAGGCGGCCCGGGGAGCGCGGCGCGGGCGGGCGGCCGCTCAGTAGTCGAGCTTGTTGTAGAGGTTGTAGAGCGGTAAGGCCGAGAGGTTGCTGCCGGGGTAGTAGAGCGGCGCGGGGAAGGCGAGCGAGCGCGGCACCGGCACGCGCAGCAGCGAGCTGTCCCGGAACACCAGCGGCATCCCCACCAGAGTCTGCGCCGACGCGTGCGCCATGTTGGCCGCCTCCAGCTCGGCCGAGAGCTGCCGCTTCCACTTGTTGCGGCGGTTCTGGAACCAAGTCTTGACCTGCGTCTCGGTGAGCTGCAGGCTGGAGGCGAGGCAGGCGCGCTCCGAGCTGCTCAGGTAGCGCTTCATGTCGAAGGTGGACTCGAGCTGGTACACCTGGCTGCGCGAGAAGACCGTGCGCGTCTTCTTCTTGGCGGCGCCCGCCTGCCGCTCGGCGCCGCCGTCCCGCGGCCGCTCAGGCCCTGGCGACGGCGAGCCCGCGGGCAGGAGCCTCTCCTTCTCTTCCTTAAAGTCCGGGTGCGAAGGAGAGAGGAAAGGCGTGCGCTCCGAGCTCGCCGGCCCCGCGCCTCCGCTGCCCTTGGGGGTACCTGGGGAGGGAGAACAGACAGGAAGGCATAGAGTTGGGGAGCCTCCGAAACCCCCAGCCCTGGCCGAGGCCAGGCGGGTGGCAGGAGGCTGCAGCCTGGGTCCCAACCCCTTCCTCTTCTCCCTCTCGCTGGAACCCAAAGCCCAGCACCCTAGCCTCAAAAAGGAACGGGACCCAGCTACTTCGAGAGTATGGGGTCTCTGTGTCTCCAGCTTCGGTGAAAGGACATGTGGCCAGGGAGAGCAAGTCTGGACGGGGGGACATTAGCATCATTTTAAAAGGTGATTTTGCCTTGTAATAACTGAGCTGGAAGAGTTCCCCGAGCTTTATAGGGTGGCATCATTTCACAGGCCGTTTGTTCAGAAATCACGCTAAGGACTAACGCGGGGCTCCCCTTCGCCAGTGTTGTGAAAAGGAACCATCTCTGAAAGGCACCATTGTCAATCATCTTGGAGTGGTAATCAGGCCGAGGTGGGGGGGGGCGGGGAGAGGAAGAGAGAGAAAAAAAGAAGCTGGAAGGGATTGCGTTGCGGTAGAGACAGATGGACCGCTGGGACCCGACTTCTAGACCTCTTGTTCGGAAAGTATCCGACCGATGTACAAAGGGGATATTGAGGGCAGAGCCCTGTGTGCGGCCCGCCCCGTACCAGCCCGCTGTGGTATATTCTCCTTCCAGCCCAACCTTCTCCAAGACCGTGCCTGTCACCTCCCGAGCCCCCTCCGGGAGGAGGAGACAACAACGCGCCCGTGTCCACTCCCCTCCTCTTTGGACCCCAGGCGGCCAGGGCTCTGGCCAAAGGGGGCCTGCACCCCGGCACAGCTTCCCTCCCCTAGAGCTAGCTCGCGGCCGACCCGGCGGCTTGCGATCCTTACCCAGGCAAGGAAAGGGGATGGGGGGGTGATGCTTGGGGCCGGGCTCCTTGGGGCCGTGCGGGTCTGGGCAGAAGCAGGCAGGTGCCTTCCAGCCGTCGTCCGGCTCCTCCTCCTCCGAGGACACGGACAGGCTGCGCTTCCTGGCCGGCCAGCCGGCGGGCTCCCGTGGCACCTCCGAGGGGCCCCCGCCCAGGATGGACTGAATGGTGAAGCTGGAGACGCCGCCGGCCGCCGGACACCCCTTGCCTGCATCTTCCTTGCTGCCCATCCTGGGTTCATAAGAAATCGGAGGAAACCAAGAACTCCCTTTAGAGACGATCTGGGTGGAAGGTGGTGCAGGCAGGCAGGCAGGCGGGGGGAGGGGCGGGGAGGGGAGCCAGGGGGAGGGGGCGGCGAAGCTGGTGAGGCGTCCCCTTTGCGCGGGGGACACGCGGGCACGGGATGGCTGCGCGGGGATCCCTGCCTGCCCGGCTCTGGGTGCGCCCGCCCAGCCCCGGCGCGAATGCCCCTTCCCTGCCCGCCAGCAAGCCGGGTCTCCGCTGGCGCGGTCGTGGCGCGGCCTCATTTGCATAGAGGTTACCGGGACGCGGCCAATCGCAGCGCCGCCGAGCGGCCCCGGAAATTTTCAAAAAGCCCAGGCCGGGCACGCAGCCACTGTGCGCCCCGGAGCGCGCCTAGAATCCGGCGGGCATCTGTTGTGTCCAACCAGGGACAGCCGGACAGAAAGCAGCATTGATTCCAGCCCACGTTCCTAGCCTCTGTGGCGACGCCCACCGCTCGGACTCCGGCCCCCTCGAGGGGCCGGGGCAGCGCAGGGCTCTGAGCTGGGGTGGCCCGACGCCTCCGTCAAGGAGCTCTAACAGGCTGCTCCAGGACAATCCCCTAGCCTCCCCGGGGCCAGCGTGCAGAACTGGCACCTCGTAGACCGCTGCATCTGGCAAGGGACGGAAGGAGTTTAGGAGCATAGGCTTCCGTGCTGATGCCCTTCCTGGGGGCTTAACGAGGAGGCCGGGAAACAGAAAACTTCTGCCCAACCCAGCCTAGAAACCTCACCCCTGTAACAGGCTCCACAGGCCCGCATGATTCTTGGGCGTGGGGAGGAGAGACCTACATCTTGTTGCAAGAGATCGGGTTCAAGTCCCAGCACCTCCCTTTATAGACTGCGTGAACTAGGACAAGTCCAGTTCCAGTTAGAGCCTCGCTGCCCTCCCAGGTGTAATGAATTTCTCATTAGCATTTCCTCCTTTCTCCTGTTTTGAGGATGGCATTAGACAGGAATGGAAAAGATGCAGAAAGCCCAGAAGCAGTAGTTCACTGTAGGCACTCTGTAAACTTTTACTGAATAGACCACCGCCCACCCTGGGTTTCACAAGCGATTTTCGAGTTTTGGCAAATACTGTAGGTAACAGAATTACTGCAGAAATAGAAGTACTCTGATGTGGCAAGAAGGTGAGAACAGGTTATAGTTTCAGAATTAGGGAGAGTCGGTTCAAATCTTATCTGGGTGGCTTTGGTCATGACACTAAAACTTTCTGAGCATGGGCTTCCTCCTTTGCTAAAATTAGAGGAAGCAATGCCTACCTCGAAGAAGTTAGGTTAGGTCGAAGTGGCCATCTCCCAGGCACAGGTAAGTGTTCAATAAACCGTGATTCGTTCTTTCCCTCCGCGTCGCATCCTCTAAGCCCTGGATCTCACCCCTTTAATTCCCAGATTGGCTGTTACTGGATCTAGAAGCAGCCTAGTGCTGGCAAAATGGTACCGGGGCACACTTGTCTACACAAGCTTGGAGGAAACGAAGGTGAGGTAAGGCCCCATGGCACTCAGGCAGGGCCACCCTCTCCCCTCCCCCCCCCCAGCCCGGGGGCTGCGGCCTTGGCATTGCTGGACCGAGAGCTCTTGGGAGCCCCCGCTCCTAGGATATTCCCCCCAAAAGCAACCAAGGTGATAGGAGATTCTGGAATCAGTCCCCACAAATGTCCAGACGCTGCACCATGACGGTGCAGTTCCCTCCTTGCCGGAGCCGCGCGGGGCTATTGAGTAAAGCGCTTATAATATCATTAGCCGCGGTTAGTTACCGAATGCAGCCCTACCCGTGGCAGAAGCTCTCGCTACTTAACTCCTCCTAGGGCTCGTTAATGGGCTAATTGATTAGGAGTCGGCGGCTCAGCAGAGCAGGGGCAGGCGAGGGGGTGGAGGCTAGGGGCTGTACGCCACGGGCCCCGGGCCGGCGAGGGGCAGGTGCCGGCCTCCGTCACCGCATTAACCTCTTCAGGGCTCGGCGGCGAGGTCGAGACACATTACAAATGGTCAGCTTTAATCATGGTGTCAGCTCATTAACCCGGAAGGACCCGGCGCTGAAATACAATTTGCGCGGCCGCGGCGCAGGCTCGGGAGCCAAGTCGCAGCCTGTCCCGCGCGCTCCCGCATGACTAAGGGATAGAGAGGAGGTTCCTGGAAAGACACAGCCAACTCTCTTACCCGCCTGCGGCCTCTCTGCCTGCCTCAAGCACCCTGAGTGGGTTCTGTCTCGCAGCCTGGGCCGAGTCTGCCCGCAAGGGAAATGGGCCAATTTGAAGAGCGGAGGCTGTCACCCTCTGGGGAAGAAAGCGGAGTTGTGGCGGGGAGCATTGGTTGGACCCTTCCTAATTAGTGAATACTTGGTGCCAGCAACCTGCAACACGCCGGGAGCATCCCATCACCCTTCACTTTAATCCTCATGGCAAACCTGTGGTGCAGATCTTTAGCCCCATTCTACAGGCGGGGACACTGAGGCCCAGTGGGAAAAATTGACCAGTTGGAGCAGAGGAAGCAAGATTGAAGTTCAAGGTTGTTCCACTGCCAATACCCCGCCCTTGGGAGGGGGCAAGGGGTTTGGCAGGGAGTTTGGGGAATGGCTGCGGGGAAGGCTGTGAGGACCTCAGCTATCTCGCCTTGGCAGGTCAGATGGGGTCAAGGACCCACAGGGTTGGCCTCTGCCAGGCCTCTGGGGTGGGCCTCAGAGCAGAAGCTCCAAGGCCAGGAGCAGCGAGAGACTGAGAGTGGGAAGGGGAATGTGGGGAGTGCTGAGGTTTGAGGACTCAAAACTAGGAAACCGCGCAGCCCCGCGACCCTACAATCTCGCCCCAACCCTCGCCCCAGGCTGGTTTGAGAAGTCTAAAGGAGCCGCCTATCCTCCCGCGGACTGCGTTTGCTCGCTACTTCCTCTAGCATTGACCGTCTGGTCTACACAGAGGAGCGCTGCAATTGAGTCCTGCATGCCTACACCACCTCCATACCCCGCACATCTGCAGGCGCGCACGCATTAAGCCTCATGCACACTTGCATAAACGCTTACGCATTCGCCCGCGTTGAGTCAGCCAACGTCGCTGAGCTCAGACTAGTGCGCGCATACACACAGGCACACTCACTCACACTCTACACTGAGCCAAGGAAGTGATGGTGGGCGCAGCACCGAGGCGGGGAGGCCATGGCAGAGACCAAGCAGACTCCTGGCTCTGCAACCCGGACTCTCCTCTGGGGTCTCCTCTACAATTCTCAGCTGGTCACTGGCGGGGTCTCCTGCCCCTCCAGCAATGAAAGCTGTCACACCGCAGGGCGCAGAAGGCCAAGACTCAATTTCCCCCCAACGCTTTCGGGCATCCGGGGGTCCGCGAGACCTCGGTCAGAACGCTAAGGCCCAGACGCCCTCTCCTGGGTCCAGCACAGCTATAAAACATACTTCCAGGAACCGTCAGCTCTAGGAACCGCCACCCACAGACACCCCGTCTCTCTGTCCTCAAGTGCGGCAATCTTTCAACTCCGCACCACCTCCCGCCCCACCCTCCTAGTCTAAGGATAGCTCCGCCCCTCGCTACATGGTCGGGATTAACCGCCCATACTCGGGAGCACGGCCCCTCCTCATTTTGGGGAATTAGACACAACCGGGTTCTAAGGAATGATAAACTTTCCGAGATTGAAAGGACGCTTAAAGTTTAGATCTCGAGATTATGCGGCTGCTCAATATTAAAGCGGCCCAGAGCAAACTTGCCGAGGAGCCTAATAAAAATTGATCCTCTCTGCTCTGCAGCAGTGGGAAATAGGCTGGCTGAGCCGGGTAATAGTGGAAGAAGGCTCCCTCCGAAATGACAGATGAAGTCATAAACAAGTTTGATCTTGGAATCAAGCTTCGATAAATATTAAACACAGTCTGCACCCCCCCCCACCTTTACCGGAGTGGATTATGATATATGGCGCGTCCAAACTTTAAAATAAGGAAATACCAGAGAAAATGATCTCAATAAATTTTCTAAGTATAAACGTTGATTATGTTTCG
The DNA here is from genome assembly GCA_004023965.1 of Spilogale gracilis. Classification (NCBI taxonomy): domain Eukaryota; kingdom Metazoa; phylum Chordata; class Mammalia; order Carnivora; family Mephitidae; genus Spilogale; species Spilogale gracilis. The sequence continues at coordinate 103,241 of PITA01002777.1, read as the reverse complement.
ATTTTCATTCAAGGACCTCTGCTGTTCGTTCTTTGGTGCAAATGACATCTTGCAATAGGCTTTTGGGGAAAAGGGCTCCCTATTTGAAAAAGAGAGCCCCAGAGGTGTACAATTTATGTAATCTGCGGCTGGAAAATGAATTGTGTAATTTATTGGAAAACAGAAAGTCATGAAGATTGGATCAGCATAGCCGAGTACCGACACCCCCCCCCCACATCCATCAAGTTCCAATTAACAGCCTAACCAGAGAGCTTTAATGGGTTTCCAATCTAGTGGCCTGATAGACTCATCAATTCCTCTGGGAGAAATTAAGAAAATCGACCGCCCCTTGGCGACGCAGTGTCATTCCTTTCTGCAACTATATGTCAAATTAAAAACACAATTAAAATTTAAACTGTTTCAATCAAAGGGTGCCCTGCAACCTATGTTTCACTTAATAGAACTTTGATGAAAATCTGATGCGTGCACTCCATCACCAAGGGGGGCGAGGGCGGCAAAGGAGCTCAGGAGAGAAGGGGATTCTTTCTATTTCTTTAAGACACTAGTGCTCCGGTGAGGCACACCAGGTGACTCTACCTCGCCTCTCCTGACTAACTGGTGGCCCAACGCGCTCTCCTCAGCGCTCCCCTCGGCTGGCTCTACACTTCTAAGCCCCGGCTCCTTTTCCTCTCCTTCAACCACAACCTGAGGAAAACCCCGGCGACCCAGATTTGGGGCAGTTTCGCCCCACAGACCCATCGCCTGGGCGAGTACCACCAGAGTGCACTGCCTGGGAACTCTCCACGGAGGCAGGTGGCCTCCCGCCATCCCTTGCCTCAGGTCTCTCTGAAACTGCCTGATGCTCGAATGAAGGTCTGCGGGACCCTAGAGGTAGAAAGGTGGGAAGAAATCCCAGGCGATTAAATGGACCACAGAGAGGGCTACGGTTGGGTTACAGTCTGAGACCCGAACCCCTGAAGCTGCCGCTCCCCCCTGAGAAGGCTTTAAGGTGCTTCCGTAGGAGGGGCACACCCGCGGGTCCAAGTGCCCCCAAATCTCAAGATCCAGTCGGAGCAGTCAGGGCTCCAAAGTACAGCAGGCCTAGTTATCTTTGCAGCCTTTTCCTCTCTCTCGCTCCCCCTATCCACACCCCTCATTGTTTATAGGTCAAAGGGTCAACATACACCCAGCACACCTCCGCTGAGCGCACGCGCACACAAGGGCGCGCACACTTCCAGAAGCTTATGCCAGGACGCACGGACCACCGACACCCAGAAGCCAGAGAGCCCGCAGGCAGGGCGAGGTGATGGGCAGAGAGTGGGCGGGAAGCCTGGAGGAGGAGCCTGGCAGATTTTCTCTGCGGGGCCACGTGTACGCGCCCTGGGAGGAGTAGTCCCCTGAGCTTGCCCAGCTGCGCTTCGGATTCTAAGAGGGGATTTCTGTGATGCTCCTGGTTCTTGCACCCTGTCTCGGTCTTGGCGGCCCCGCGGGGAGATCTTTTCCTAGCTGCTTTGCAGAGTCTTTAAATAGCAAAAGGGGAGAGGCCCCCTGAATGGGTCACTGGGCCGCGGGGTATGGACAACCGCGAGAGGTGGGGCAAAATGGAGTCTTGGAGGCGGGCAGTAAAGTCTGGACCCCACAGGGCCCCTCAAGAGAAGCTGAAGTGTCCCGCGCGCACACTGGGGAGCTTGGCCCCGGCCCAGGAAGCCCCCCAACGCGGGGCCTAGCCAAAGCTCCCAAAGGCCAAGGTTGCTTGGCCCTGTGGGCCGCATTGCTCGGATCCCGACCCCCATCGCCCAGGCACTAGCTGGCCCGGCTGGCCGCCTGCAGAAGAGAAAGTAAATCTCACCGACCTTGCCTTCTCTTTCTCCCAGCTCTACCCTCCAGCGCACCTTCTGAGAGCGGGAAGACGGAGCGCTCAGGGGTTCTTTCCACGAAGCTTCTGGCTCTAGCGTGCCGGGAGCCTGCCAACAGGATGTCCCGGCTCAGAATGAGCGCCCAGTGGCAGGGAGGGGGGGCAGTTTATATCTGTCCTGCTGTTTGATGTACACACACCTGCTCTATTTACTATCAAATAAAAGAAATACATCTGTGTTGCCAACAGAAACAGCTCAGGCGCTGACTCCTCGGTCTCCCAAGGCCCACAGGCGATCGAGGGCACTCAGACTGGCAGAGACCCACATTGTGGGGACCTCATCTCCGACTTAGGTCCTGGCTCATAGGAGTATGGGAATCTGTAGTGGGGTGTTGGCAGGCTTCGCTGCTTTGTCACCGGTGAGAGAGAAGGAATGCATGGGACATTCCTGCTGGACTCAATTCAGGCTCAGTCCTTCCCACAGGATTCTACCTAGCTTGCCTTAGCCTGGGGCCGTCAGAGCCAACGAGCTGCCCAGGGTCACCTCACACAAAGTGTGCCTGATTTTGTGTGTTAGCGATAGCTGTGATGCTAAACCCATATGTGGGTGGGTGTACTCTGGGCTCCTGGATACAGGTCTGTTTAGGTCTACCATGTGTGTGTGTGTGTGTGTGTGTGTGTGTGTGTGTGTGTGTGTGTGTGTGTGATGTTTATGTCACATGTGAGTGGACCATATGTGGGGTTTGCTGGTGTGTCTATTTGCATGATGCAGGAAGGATTTAGCCAGAAAGGCACATCATTTGCACTGACTTGAAGATTAATAGGGGGGTGCAGATAGGGAAGGACCTGAAGTTAGGGTAGGTGGAAAGAAAGCTAGGTTCTATCATGAGAGCGGAAGGAGGGTGAATGTATAAAATCTGGGACGTTGGTCCACTCTCCTAGGGTAGGGGACAGGGACTGACCACAATGGAAAGTCCTGGAGGAATTGCACAAAGGCACCCTCACCCCTTCAGATAGCCTCCTCTGCTGAATGGTTTCAGCAGCCCCTGGCAATCCTTGGGGAGGCGGGGGTTGGGAGGGTGTTCTTTGTAGGGGAAGATGGCCCCAACCGGCTCTCTGGTGTGACAGACCCACCCACGGAGAGGTTTCTTGGGTTCTCTGACGCCGAGGCCTCAGAAAGCCCTGCAGTAGAGTCCAGGATGCTTCCGTGTAGCCAGTGATGCTTGGTGCCTCCACACTCAGACTCAATTCTTTCTCTTGCATTGTGAGAATTACGACCACCCTGACCAGACTGGAAGGAAGCAGAAGTTTCCCCGCTCACACAGCCGCCAGTCCCTGGAGGTCTGGCGCCACTCTTCTCCCCTAGGTCAGGCACAGTGGCTCTGCTGAGAAAGCTACCAGTGCAGGGCAGGGGGCCTCCCCAACAGGAGGGAAAAGGAGGCTGCGGGAGCAGGACAAAGGATAAACTGTGTGCATGGGGAACCAGTTATTTCTTGACTTTGTAAAGACTGGGTCAGTCAAGAACCGTTTTCTAGAATCCAAACACAAATAAAGAAGTATTTTCTTGGCCTTTGATAGCATCATGTTCTGGCTGTAAACTCTAAGGACATGTTTGCTATTGCAACATTATTTTTAATGAGCTGTTATCAGCCTGTCCCACAGTTAGTATTGCCAACAGTAAAAGGCATCACTATGTTTGCAGGTAACACAAGGAACAACATATTTTGACCCTGAATTTCTGTTTATTTTTCATTTACGACACATGCCCTCGTTTTTCTTCCAAACCACAGGGAAGTAAAGGGAGATCTATCTTCACGGAGGTTCAAGCTAAAATTGTGCCATAAATACTCATGCCAGTTTCTTTGGGGGCAGTTGCGCATCAGTAGAAAACGATACCCAACATTTCAGTCATAGTAGACTCAGCTGTGTCCATTGGGTTTGAGGAACCCAGCAAAGCACTGAGAGAGGGATAGGAACGCGTGCAGGCGCTCCCCAGCGGACGCGCTGGGCGGTGTGCTCCTCGGATTCTTCACCGTCTACAGGTTCTTCATCTCCCCCTTCTGGCTCCCCAGCTTCAGACTTGCCCTGCCAGGAGCTGGGCGCGCAGGCCCCATGGTCCGAGACAGGCAGCCCTGCGGTGGGCGAGGAGCGCCCGAGCACCTGCTTCCGCCGGCGGATTCACGCTTCCCAGCGGCTCCCGGAGCCCTGCGCCTCCGCAGGCTGCCCACCAAGCGCGTGGGAACCTCCTGCGTTGCGCTTCCGGGGGATGGGCCAGAAAGGGACAACCGACCTGAGAATCCGCCCTGGAGGGCCTGAGCGGGAGGAGACAACGTCCTCTCAGTGGCCGCTGCCACAGTCGGGCGGTCTCTGTTCCCTGGCACTCGACACACCGGGACGGCGCCCCCTACCCGAGCCACCCCCAAGAGCCACAGTTCCTCAAGGCCTGCGAATGCCTCCCTGTCCGGGAGCTGCTTGCCCTCCCTGGGTCTGCCCTCTCTCAGTCCCGCTTCTCCCGGCGGGACTTCGAGATCCGCCTCTGGCCACAGCTAAATTCTAAGTTCACTCCTTTCTTTCCTCTTCCCGCCCCCGCATCCTAGATGCAACGGAGCCCAGCACACTCTAGGCTCTCTGACGAGTGCCCCGACACCTCCTGCCCAGAAACTCGCAGCTCTTGAAGGAACCGTGGTCTGGGAACGGAGCGCGAGGCTGCAGCACTGCTTTCGGAAATTTATCAGCCATCTCTCAGTTCGCGGAGGCCGCTTCGCTCAATTTCTCAAACTAGATAAGCTTAGATTCTCTCCCCTTCCGCCCCGCATTCTCCCCTGAGCGCAGGGCTTTGCAAGCTGCAAAAGACACTGGGGAGAGAGCAGCCCGGGTCGCGAACAAAGCCGCCTCTGTCTCTGCGGCCTCCCGGACTGTGGGGATGTGCGTCCAGGTAGGACCCCGCGGGCGCAGAGGCAGCCAGAGAGCGAGGCAGAAAAGAGGTTTCGGAGACACCTCCTCTGCGGAAAACCACCCGAAGTTACACACTGGCAACACGAAACGCATCACTTTTCTTTTCTTTTTAATTAATTCAGTTTCACGACAACATTAAATGTAATAATATTTTGTCGGCCTTTTTCTCTTTTTCTCAAAAAGGGACTGAACCCAGGCAGTGAGGAGGGAGATGGGGGTGGGGTGAGGAGAACAAGCTATGGCAGAACAACAGGTGTAGCCAACAGAAAGAAAACAGATTGGGTCGCAGAGCAAGGAGCCCTGTGGAGTTGAGGGTGAACTTTACAAGAAATCTGTACATATATCAAATAAGTTAAAATTTTCTTAAATTGATTGTCCTTCACTTAAAGCGCTCCAGTATGCCTATCTTACTCCTTTGAGCATTGCTACCTATCCTTGTTTCTTTCCTCCCTCCTTCCCCCTCCTCAATTTTCTCCTCCAAAACGAATGACCAGGATTATACAGTGAAAACGTCTGCTTTTCTCCTTGGAGAAAGAGGCCGGGCTCCCAGGAAGTTTTGTACAATATTGCACAAGTCAGAAGTACAACAGTTACTGCAGAACAAAAAGGGGGAGAGGATAAAAGACATCCTTTTTTTAAAATCTTGAAATCTCTCTCAAAACAAGGAAAAAGCAATAATAGTAATAACAATAATTTACCAACAAATGAAAACCCCAAAATAAATGTTACTAATAAATAAGACCACTCACACCGGGCCAGATGTGGAGTTGTTTCAATAATCAGAAGTCTAATTTGGGGTTATCTTGTCTTTTCCCTTGAAACACTTACAGAATTCTTCAGTCACAAAGCAGGACAGATGAAGAAGTCAACTGTGACACACCTCTGCGGGAAAAGCGGCCTGAGTTGGGGTTCCTACCAGAGATTTCTCAGATTCTGAAAATTGGGGAGGATAACTGGGGCTGGAGAGGGAGAACCACACCTAGAAATCCAGGAATAAAAGGATAGTGTGAATTATCTCCTTTGCACTCTCTCTCTCTCTCTCTGGACTTCTGAAGACAGTTCTATAGAACATGAATAAACTAGAGAGGTTTAGGTTTCTGCGGCTTATTTCTCTTCTATAAAAATAAAACCAAAAAGCCACAGCGCAATGCAAATTGGGGGGAGGAGTTGCAGCTTTTACAAAGGCTTTCAGACGAAGTATTTGACCCGGGAATTTTGTCTTTTTCCTGCTCTTTCTTAATAGAACCGAAACCAAAAGTACGAGGGGAAGCGCCTCAAATCCTTTAGGGGTGAATTGCACGAAAATGCATTGCAAATACTTACAAAACGCTACCGATTGGGGGAGGGGAGGCCAGGGCGGCTAGCCCTAGCCCCGGTTCCCGAAGGCCGCTGGACGTCTCGGCGCCCTCGGCCCGGCCCAGTCTCCTCCGGGATCTGGGAAGGCGGCCGGGCGCTCCCTCCCCCTCCCCTGTCGGGCCTCAGACCGGCCGTAGCAGCGGCACGGAAGAGACCACCGGGTGCGAGTAGTACACGGGGTGCGGGAAGGTGAGCAGCGGCTGGCTGACAGGCACCGGGGCCCCCGCGGCCGCGGCCGCGGCGCCGTCGGCAGCCGAGTTCTCGTGGTAGAGGATGGGCACCCGCACGATGCGCTGCGCCGCGGCGTGGCTCAGGTTGGCCGCCTCCAGCTCCGCCGCCAGCTGCCGCTTCCACTTGTTGCGGCGGTTCTGGAACCAGATCTTGACCTGCGTCTCGGTGAGGTGCAGCGACGCGGCCAGGCCGGCGCGCTCCGAGCTGCTCAGGTAGCGCTTCATGTCGAAAGTGGACTCGAGCTGGAAGACCTGGCTGCGCGAGAAAACCGTGCGCGTCTTCTTTTTGCGGCACGCGGGCTTCTTCTCCGGGCTCTCGGCGCCCTTCTTCCAGTCCTCGGCGCCCGGAGTCGCCGCCGCCGCGCCCACGCTCGCCCCGGCCGCTCCCGCCGCTGCCTCGCCCTCCTTCTTGCCTTCCTCCGAGTCGCTCTCCTCCAAAATGATCTCGTCCGGGCTCTTGGAGTCCAGCTCCTTGTGGTCGGGGTCGGCTTTGAGCAGTGGCTCGGGGGAGTCTCGATCGGTTCCCGAGGCGGGGGAGGAGTCTCGCAGGAGGGCCTTCTCCGAAGCTAGGGAGAGACAGACAGACGGACGCACACACACGCACACCGACACAGCCTTCAGCGAGGCCTGGCGCCTGGGGGCCGAAGGCTCGATCCGCGCTGGCCTCTGGGCCCCAGGCCTCGAGGCCTCACCGTTCCCATGGGCCACCTTGCTGGCTGGGCCAGGGCAGGGACTCCGCATCGTGGGATCCCCTTCCTCCCGAGGGCGGGTGAGAGACCCAGACCGTGGCAGAGAGGCCACTTCCTTCCTTTCCCTCAGATCTCCCGCCAGGGACCCACGGAGATTTTCGTCCCTGGCCTGGGTCCACCGGGTCACTGCCTCTATCCAGGCCCTGACCCTGGTCCCAGCCGGCTGAAGCCTCCCCATTCATACCCAAGGCCACTTTTCCCGGGAAGCGCCGCGCCCGGGCTCCAGTTCCATCTCCTTTTCTCACCAAGTGGGATTAGATTCCCGGGCAGCGCAACAGAGCGCGCGCGCGGGAGATGCAAGCCAGGGGCCGGAGGAAGTTGGCCAAACAGCGGGCTGGAGGGCGCGGGGGTCTCAGGGTTGAGGTGGGAGGCGGCGCGGGGCGGGGACGGTACCGGCGCGCGGGGAAGACAACGAAAGTTCAAAGAAAGGTCGGTACCTTCAGGTCGCGAGAGGTGGCCGCTGGCGGGGGTCAGGGTGTAGGGGTACCACCAAGCCGGGGAGCGCTCCAGGTAGTGCGCGGGCAGGGCAAACCTCTGCGCTGGGATCTCAAAGCGGGGGAAAGCCAGGTCGCCCACCTGCGAGAGCGCGAAGCCCGCGGCGCCCTCCAGAGCCCCCTTGGCCGCAGCGGCGGCAGCGGCGGCGGCGGCAGCGGCGGCGGAGGCCGGCGCGAAGAGCGTCCGTGGGGGCGGCTGTGGCTTAGGGGGCGGCCGGTGGTGGTCTCCGTTGAGCAGGTTCTTGATGGAGAACGGCGACTCCTTGGGCGCAGGAGGTGGGGGCGGCGGCGGCGGGGGCTGAGCGCTAGCGGTGCCAGGGGCGTCCGGCCCGGGCTCCGGCATGGTCCCCTCTCCTCCGGGTCCCGGGGAGGGAGGGATCGGGACAGGCGGGCGGCCGGGCAAGCAAGCGGACGGCCGGAAATCAGACCATAAACGGAACTCAACTACGGGGCGTAAAGTCGGGGCCGCCCTGGGCGCAAATCCAGCGGCAGGAGGGCGGGGTGAGGACCTGGCCGGGGCGGGCTCGCATGTGGGAGGGGTGCTGAGGGGCGGGGAGCGGCCCAGCCGCGGCACAGAGGGAGCGAGGCGGCTCGGCGGCGGCTGCAGCTCCCGGGGAGGAGGCGGCAGGAGCAGTCCCCGGCTTGGGGCTGCGTCAATCCGGCGCCGGATGCTAATGATGAAATCAAAATGTCATCCAAGTTAAATGCGGGGAGTATACGGCGATTGGGCGCGTACAATGGCAAATGGGATTAGGCAGGCGAAGGCGCAGCCGAGCCCGGGCCCCGCAGCCGCCTCCGCCACCGCCCCCTCCTCGCCTTCGCTCGGATTTTGGCGCTTTGGCTTCGGGCTATAAGAGCCTGCCTGTTATTGGCTTTATATAGTCCAATTAGGCAGCAAATGAGGACAAGCCTATTAGCACAAAAGGATATTGGCTCCCGCTAAAGAGGCACTCGGAGCGCTCCGGCGAGCGCAGGAGGCGAGCGAGGGACGCAGAGCCGGCGGCGCCCCTGGGCAGAGCGCACTGACAGCCGAGGCGCCGGGAGCCGGAGCCTTCCTCTCCCCCCTGCAGTTCTGGGACCCGCTTCCAGCCGCCAGGCCTGCGGGAGGGGGAAGGGGCGGGCCTGGCCCGCTCGGGTCACCTCGGGGTTATCCTTGCTCGCAGCTGCCGATCCCCCGCCCCCAGGGGCTTGACAGGGTCCCGCTGCCCCCACGCTGCTGGCGAGCCACCCAGCCCCGGCCCAGGAGACAGGACACGACCTCCCGCTCGCCGGCGAAGTTAGTATTTTCCTGCCCTTTGGGGTCCGGCGGCCTCTCCATGTTCCCCAAAGCCTGCTAAGGCGCGGCCACGAAGAGGAGGATTTGGGTTCCCGTCTAACGGATAGAAAGGGAATCGGGGTGTAAGTCCTTGCACTGCGTCAGCGGGCTCAGGAATCAGCGTGGCCTTGGCCTTTGGCCCTGGGAAACCGAAGAGTGAATCTTTCTCTGGAGCAGAAGTGGGTGTGCGTCTCGCGCACCCGCGTGTGCGCGCAAAACAGGCTAACGGCCGCGCGTCACTTGCTCCGGCGGCTAAAGCAGCAGCGTCGCGGCACCGACGGCTACGCTCGGAAGGGCGCCTTTCTCGCGCCCGCGGCCCCGAAGGCGGCACTTTCTCCTAGAGTCTCTCCTGCCAGTGTTTGGAGCTGCCTAAAGCTTTAAGAGGGGCAATGAGAACCAAAAGCACAGCGCCGGGACCTTCCTCGGTGGTGGCCCTGGCAGCTGCACCGCAGCATGTCCCCCGGGACCGCCAAGTCCCTAGAGAACCCTGCCGGGCCTCTGAGGGACAGCTGGGCGGAGAGTCACTCTACTCCATCGACTTTAAAAAACAACTCCCCAGGTTGCACAAGAAGCCCATAAGGCAGGCATTTAAGACTCTAGATTTAAACATCAAATAAAGTAGGATTGCTTGTGGGGTCCCTTCCCGAGAGGCAGCTCCCCGGTTAGAGAAAGGCGGCAAAGTGGCCATCACTCTCCTCCACCCATTGTGAGCTTCCATACACCCAAGGTCTTTTCATGGCCCCTTCGCTTCCCCACTGTCTCCCCCCAAACCCCCACCCGCGTTAGATCCTTCCCTCGCTCGACTGGCTAAGTCAAGGCCGTCTTGCACTGGCAGGTGCAACCGCTTTGGCTCCTCAGTAGGGGAGTGGGTATGTATTATTTTCTGATCCGGGTCTTCATATCGCCCCCCACCCCCATCTCGATGGGCTCATTTAATGCTTCTTTCAGCAAACATTCGTCCATAGTAGCGAACCCTATTTTTGCTTTGGGAACTTGGAAGCATTGTAAATGGTGCTTCCATAAATAATCATTATTCTCATTATTATTACTCCCTTGAATTTGTACAGAACTTTAATGGAATGCAAAACGCCTAAGCATCCAAAATCTCAGTTTGAAATCAGTCACCTCCCTGAGACTCAAGCAGGGTGGGTCTCACACTTTATAGATGGAACAGGGTTCCCGAAGTGGAGACTGGGCCAAGATCACGCAATCAATGCTGGACACCCAGAAGTCATTTTCTCCCCATTTCAGAAATAGCTCGATGAGCGCAGGTCTACACAGGTTGGGTGGCCTCGGCCGCGACCTGCTAGCCACGCAGCGGAGGCTGCGAGAGAGAGGCCCCTGCGTGTGTTCGCGCGTGTTGTGGGAGCTCTCCTATCCGGAGCGGACGCGTGCAAAGTTGGCTAAAGTTCTGACGCGTGGACGCCGCCTTGAAACTGAGACAAGCAGAAAAGCCGCTCATCTCCGGGGG
>PITA01002777.1:62833-92737 GCA_004023965.1 Spilogale gracilis | reverse complement strand
CGCGCGTGCGTGTGTGTGTGTGTGTGTGTGTGCGCGTGTTGCCCAGAAAGAGGAGTTTCTTGGGTGTCAGCACCCTCGGCCCATACCCTGAGTTTCAGGGATGCTGGGTTTGAACAGCCAGTTGCACAGAGTAAATCCTTCCTTTCCGCTGCCAGAAAGCGGGTGGATGTGGGGCCAACCCTCGGGCGAGGGGTGTGGCTTCTGCTTACGCCCCAGACTCCACTCAACGGCAGGCAAACAGCGCCCTCTATGGGACATCCTCTAAACCAAACCTGCCCGCTCAGCGGGAGAAACCGCCGTCCCCGTGAAAAGCATTTAAAAGCCATTGCTATCTTACCCTTCCGGGCCAGGCTAGAGAACAAAAGCATTTTTTTCTCTAGATTCCTGAAGAAGCAGAGAGTGAAATCGATGGCAGATCACTGCTGATCACTGGCCACCACAGGAAGTAGTTTCACCTGTCTCCCACACTCCTACCCTCCTTTCCTGCTCCTGTTTTGGACCCATTTTCTATTCCTGCTAGTAACTGACCTCTATGGTGTCCATCCTGACTGCAGGCTCTATCCGAACCCCTGGAAGGGCCAGTGGTGCTCAGTAAAAGCTTGTGTTCATGTCTGAATGCCTGAGTGAATGATGACTGAATGAATTCACAGTTTGCATTTCAGAGAATTTGTCTAGTTGATATGGTTCTTCAGATAGCTTGATCACAGCCAATAGCATTTTCCAAAAAAACTGATCCCAGGTAGATGAGCTGTTTAAAACAGGGTCTCTGTGCACAGTGGGACAAGGGTAGAGGGGGCCTGGGGAATGGTAGTAGTTAGCACCCAACTTTTACAAAGGAGAATGAAGCCTGATAAAAAAGAGCTCAGAATGGTGTTCTCACCTGCTTCCCTGTCCGCCCCGTCCCATGACAATCACACTCACGAAACAGCTATATATATGCACGCTTACAAGTCAATAAGTAGTGAGTTCTCCAGGGGAGCAGAGCATTTCCATATTCTTCTATACCTATACCTGCTTTCCTCCACAGGGTCCTCCTTGGATATACAACTTCTTGGGAGAGTCCCCCTGCCTACCCATGGAGTGGAGAGGGTCTGCTCCGACTTTTAGCTAAGGCTTCCAAGCTCCAGGCATGGAGACTCCCCACACAGCAGGCCTGATGACACTTCGGCTCTTCACGCTTCTCACCCAGCAGGTTCCTGATTTGCAGGCAGAATGGATAAAAGTCTGGAGTTACGATCTTGGGGAACTGTGCCCCGGTCTGCATGTGCTTTGGTGCTCGTGACTGGAATGTTCTCTCATCTGTTCCAGGGCTCCCAGGAATGCTGCCAAAGACCCTTCCCTTTGGCTAAGGATTATGACTCTGAGATGGGTCACATCTGTATCCTGAGTCAACTGTGATATCCTTCGAGTGGCTGAATGTCTGCCCTTTCCCAAGAGTTAAGGGTGATAATTACATGGCATAGTAACAACTAATAGTCCCCGAGTCCCCACTGTATGGCAGGCACTATTACCTGGGGGAGGTGGTATTATTATTCCTCTTTGACAGATAAGGAAACTGAGACACAGAGAGTATGACACAGACAAGGTAGAGAGAATCCTAAAGGACAATGAGCCTCAGGGCGTTGTTATAAGACAGCATACAGCCAGTCTGATGTAAGCAGGCTCTCTCTGGTTAATGGTATCCTTTATTCAGTTTTTAGGATGAGCCCAGAATGGGCCAGAAATCCATTCTTTTTTTTTTTTTTTAAGATTTTATTTATTTATTTTACAGAGAGAGACAGCAAGAGAGGGAACACAAGCAGGGAGAGTAAGAAAGGGAGAAGCAGTCTCCCCGCAGAGCAGGGAGCCCAACACAGGGCCCCATCCCAGGACCCTGGGATCATGACCTGAGCCTAAGGCAGATGTTTAATGACTGAGCCACCCAGGCACTCGGGAAGAAATTCATTCTTCCAGGATTTCTCCAAGAAAGCTAGCAGTCTGACAGGGGAGAGATACTCCAGGAATTGCTTCCTTGCCCCAAGAGGCCTTAATCTACCATCAAGGAGCAAGTTAGCTCTCCCATCCCTGACCCCCTTTCTCTTCCTAGTTCCCTTGTCTTCTTAAAAATACCTTTCTCTTCAGGGCAGGTGGGTGACTACCTTCAGCTCAGGTCATGATCTCAGCGTCCTGGGATGGAGCCCCACATAGGGCTCTGGGCTCAGCTACCAGTCTGTTTCTCCCTCTGCCTCTCCCCTCCCCACCACTTGTGCTTGCTCTCTCTCCCTCTCTCTCTCTCTCTCATATAAATAAATAAAATCCTGGGCGCCTTGGTGGCTCAGTGGGTTAAAGCCTCTGCCTTCACCTCAGGTCATGATCTCAGGGTCCTGGGATTGAGACCCGCATCGGGCTCTCTGCTCAGCGGGGAGCCTGCTTCCTCCTCTCTCTCTCCCTGCCTCTCTGCCTACTTGTGATCTCTCTGTCAAATAAATTAATAAAATCTTGAAAAATAAATAAATAAATAAATAAAATCTTAAAAAATTATTAAAAAAAAAAGCCTTTCTCTCCAGACAAGAATGTCTCACATGTCCTTATTAGGGGAAAACATGTTGTTTGTTTGTTTGTTTGTTTTGCATTTTACTCTACCATACGCTGCTGTTTGTAAGTGTCTGGATATTTTGTGGGCTCGAGCTCATAATTTATTGTCACCTTTGACAAGACTCTGAACTTTGTGTCCCAGCCTCTCCATCTGGAAAACAGTGGGGTACACCAAAATGACTCTATTAATAAAACAAGTCAGGGCACCTGCTGCTATCAGACCCCACCCTTGGGTCCTCCCCACTCCCGGCTCTGGCCCCCTGAGAACACCTGGGCTCTCCACGCCTCCACTCAGCAGGAGGCTGCTGTCCCAGATGTTGCATAAGGGCCCCACTGTAGATACAACCACTCTATCTTGGTTTCTCCCACATTTCTGAGACAGGCTGGGATTTCCAAAGCAAGTCTCACTTGATACTAAAAGTATCACCATATACCCAGTCAATGTTTGTCGAACACATAATATGAGCCTGACTCTATTCTAGGACTTGAGATGCCTCAGTGAACAAAACAAAGTTCCCTGCCCTTGGGGTACTTGCATTCTAGTAGGGGAGCAAGTAAAGTATAATGTGTTAAGGGGTGAATTGTCAAACACATGGGCCCCTGGAGGCCTTGGTAGGAATTTTGTCTTTATTTTGAACAAAATAGGAGGACTGTCACAGAGCTGTAGGCTTAAAAAAAAATAAGCTTTTGGGTTGGTTCAGTGGGTTAAGTGTCTGACTCTTGATTTTGGCTCAGGCCATGATTTCAGGGTCATGAGATTGAGCTCCATGTTGGGCTCCCCACTGGGCATGGAGCCTGCTTAAGATTCTCTTTCCCTCCTCTCATTTTGCTCCTATCCCCCTCTAAAAAAATCAACTTTTTAAAAAAAGATTTTATTTATTTATTTGGCAGAGAGAGAGATCACAAATAGGAAGAGGCAGGCAGAGAAAGAGGGGGAAGCAGCCTCCCTGCTGAGCAGAGAGCCCGATGTGGGGCTCGATCCCAGGACACTGAGATCAAGACCTGAGCTGAAGGCAGAGACTTAACCCTCTAAGCCACCCAGGCACCCCCAAGATCAACTGTTTTGAGGACAATGTACCACGCAAAGAAATGCACACTTTCTAAGGGTATGGTTAGATGAAGCTTCCTGGAGGGGGTGTCCAGCTAGAGTTTTAATGAGTATGTTATCAGGTAGAGAAGAGGAAGGACAAAGAGGCAGAGGACACAGTCAGGACATGGCCAGAGAGGTTGAAAAAAGGCTTCATGTGCTGGGCAGGGGACACATACAGGAGGCTGAAGGAGCAGGCTGAAACTGACCAGAGAAGCTGTCTCCCTTGTGTGGATCTTTGAATTTCTGCATTGTCAACAAGAATCCACCAAACCTGCCGAACCACATGGCGGTGTTGAGTCGCAGGCTCAGGAATCTGCCTTTTCTGTTAGCTGAGGTAGGCAGGCTTCTCACATGATCTATGTTTTTGTTTCCTAGGGCTGTTGTAACAGGGACACAGACCAAGGGGCTCCAGAAATGTATCCTCCCACATTTCTGGAGGCTATAAATCTGAAATTGGGGAGTTGGCAGGACCACGCTACCTGTGAAGTTCTAGAGAAGGATCTGTTCTGGGGAGAAGTGCCTGTCTCCTAGTATCTGGTGGCATCTGGCAGTCTCTGTCTTTCCTTGGCCTGGAGCTTTATTGCTCTAATTTCTGCCTCTGTCTCTCTAGGTGTCCCTGTGTCTTTACATGGTCTTACTAGGATACCAGTCCTTGGATTTAAGGCCCACTTTAACCCAATACCTTCTAATTTACCTTCGTTTATATCTTACACCTGCAAAGACCTTATTTCTAAATAAGGTCACATTCACAAGTACTGGGAGTTAGGACTCCAACATATCTTTTCGGTGGACACCACAACCCCCCATTCCCTGCCTCCGAGCATTCACGACCTCCGTGACCCCCTCCCCTTGAGTGTAGGCTGGGCCTAGTAACTTGATTCTAACCAAGAAAAGACAGCAAAGGTGGAGGGTGTCACTTCCACAAGTAGGTAACATCTATCTTATCAATTAACTAACTCTATTGCCTTCTCAGCTTGCACACTTTGATGAACAAAGGGCAGCCTCTTGAAGAGGTAGGCAATGGGGAGGATTTTCAACAGGGGACAAGAGGATATGATCAAATTTAAGTTCTGGAAGGTAACTTGAATAAGTGGAAGGATTTCTCAGAGGATGGAGGGACAGAAAGCTGGGAAGCCCAAGATCAAGGTCCTGGTGGGTATGGCATCTGGTGAGAGCTCTCTTCCTGACTGGCAGAAGGCCACCTTCTTGCTGTGTCCTCACATGGCCGACAGAGGCTCGTGGCCATTATGAGGCTTTATTTAATTACCTCCCCACAGCCCCATCTCCAAATACAATCCCACTGGGGATGAAGGCCTCAACACATGAATTTAGGGTCGGGGAGGAGGATACAGCTCAGTCTATACCAAAAAAGGAAGCAAGGATCCGGGTTGGGTCAGAGCTGAGGTACCACAGAGATCCTGTGCTCCCAGAACTCTCCAGATCACTGAGGCCAGGCCTCAGATGTGCTGCATTCTGAAAAGCACGTTCTCACCCAACCTCCCACATCTTCCTTATGACTCTGTGGTCAAGGGTGTTTATTACTCCCTTTCGGAAAACAAAACAAAAATACTAAATCTCAGGAAAGTTGACAACTGGCTTTCCCCTTCCTCATCTGCTTTGCTGAGCCTTGACCCACCCTGACCACTTGACACAGATCCTTTCATTAGAAGTCAGCATCAGGCCCTCAGCGGCTGAGAGTCATGCCAGATTGAGCCAAGGTCTTCACGCAGGGCTCGGAATTTTTCCATGAAGTCACAAAAGAAAGTTCCCTCCTTTCGTAGTAATAACGGACTTGACAGGGAGTAGACATTGAGCTGGCAATGGGGAGCAGCATGGAACAAGTGGTTTAGAATCTAAAGCAAGGCAGATCTTACTTTCGTCCTAACCTGACTCCTTCTGGGCTGCATGGGTTTCAGCAAGCTGTCTGCTTCCTTGTCACCTGGGTCTCATCTGGACGACGGCCATGACAGTGCCCACTTCTTGGACTGCTGTGGGGCTGAGATGAGGTCATGGGTGAGCAGTGCTTGGCGTGGTATCTGGCTAGCCCCTGCTCAGTAAATGGCAGCTGATCAAACGTTGGGGGTATGGACAGAGGGCTGGAGGAAGGTGAAGGGTGTATTAGTCCATTCAGGCTGCTAAAACAAAAATACCATAACCCAGGGGGAGGGGGCCTTAGACAGCAAATATTTGTCTCTCATCACTCTGGAGGCTGGAAGTTTGAGATCAGGTGTCAGCATGGCCGGGTTCTAGTGAGACTCTGTTCCTGATTTACAGATAGCTGTGCCCCTGTCGTATTCTCACATGGAAGAGTGAGAGAAATCTCTCATTTCATGCCTCTTACAAGGGCATTTATCCATTCATGAGGGCTCTTCCCTAATGACCCGGTCACCTACTGGAGGCCCTACCTCCAAAGGCCATCATCTTGGAGGTTAGGGCTTTGACATATGGACTTGAGCAAGGAGGGGACACAAATACTCAGTCTGTAACAGGGGGTGGTCCTTGGAGCCTGGATCTGAGTCAATCCTGGGTATCATTGGGCATCAGTCCCTTGTGGTGTGGCTGAGTCGTCTCTTCTCCGTACTGCTCAATTGTCCCTGTTTCCTCATCCATGAAGTGAAGGGTTGCAGTGGACAGGCCCAGCTCAAACTGTGATTTTGCTGTGTCCTTTTCTCACTTTCTGAGAAACTCCTGCAGATTCAACACAATTGAAAAAGAAGAGCATTCCCACACTCGTTGTCCACAACTGACCTTTGACAAGGTTGGTTCTCTCAGAAATGCCAGCCAGAAAGAAGGCAGTCATCTCTGGACATGAGTTTCTCCATAAATAAGATGGTCTAAAGTAACTCCAGCCCTGGAGATTCCTCCCTGGAGGGTGTCAACATTTTGTACAACTCTGAAAGGGTTGTGATAATTGATGAGATAAACTCTTTCCCTTGGAGTGTGCAGGATACTGTGATTTGTGTGGTTTGTATGTGGACACCTCTGTGGGCGTATGTTGTTTTTCTGCAACTCAGAGTGTCTAGAAGTCTGGGAAATGGAATTCAACTTGGAAGACCTATATTAAGCAACTACTATGTGTCTGACCCTTTAAAAGGGCACAGAGTTGATCAGGTTGTGGTCTCTACCCTCTGGGAACTTTCCAACTAGGGAAGGAGACAGACAGGGGCCACAACTAGCTATGAAGTTAAGTTGGGACAGGAGGAATGCCAGCACCAAGGCAAAGAGAAAGCAGCAGGTGACATCTGAGAAACTGTGGGGCAGCTATCTTGGAAAGTCTCATGGTGAAGGGGAGGAGAGGAAGGTGGCATGGAAGCCCAGTTTTTAAGGTGGAGGGGATTCGAACAAGCAAGGATGGCAGGGGGTGGAGGGCATTCTAGGGAGAGAGGACAGCATGTGCAGAGACCCAGACACTTGCAGATAGTGGACGGGGTTGTCCCATCTGTGGTGCTTGGGAGCAAGAGATCACTATAAAGTCAGATTGGGTCCACATCATGAGAATCCTAACGCCCAGTTGGGGAGCTGGGAGAGTCTTGTAGTAGTGGGGAGCCAGAGAAGGTGTTGGAGCAAGGGCACGGCAGGACTGAAGCTATAGTTCATGAAGAGAAATCTGCCATCGGAGTGAGGCTGGCTGGGTGTAGGGAGAGTCTGGTGGCTGGGAGATCAGGCAGGAAGTTGTGGCTACAGTTCAGAAGATAGATTGTGAGGGTCTGAACAGGGAGATGGCTATGGGGATGGAAGGAGTGACTTGAACTTGAGATTCATGCAGAAGGCAGAGCCACAGCACCTAACTAATTATACTCGAAGCCAGGGAGAGGGAAGAGCTGAATGTGCCTGAGAGAGAGAAGCATCCAGGAGGATGGTCATAAATTACTGAATTTCCACGATTCTCAGACACTATCAATCTTAAAATACACCATCAATTTCATAACTCACTTTTAGTTTAAAAAAATGCATGAATTCACTACAATAAATAAACACACTAATTGTCATTCATATCTTAATGTCAGAAATATTAAGTATAAAAGCATATCTAACTTAGAATGAAGAAAGCACCACCATTTAGGGAATATTGAAGAAAATCCAGTTTGAGGACGTGGCAGATTAGATTGCTGTTCAAAATAGCCCATCCATGGGAGGTTCATCCTTCCCACTCCAAAGCCAGCCAGCTTGGCCCCTTGTGATGACGTGGGCACTCGCCTGTCCCTGGACTTCAGGTCTGGCTGTCTGCTTTGCTTAGACTGTTCTTTCAACTTGGGCCCCAGACTAGACAGACCAGAGCCCAGCTTCTGATGAGGAGCCAGGTCTGATTGGACACTCAGCTTCAAGGAGAGCTGCTCAGCCAAACTGAGACTCCATTCCCCACCTCGCATAATAAGTGGTGACTGATACCAAGAGGGATAGTAATGAATCCGGGTCTAGACTGCTCAGGTGGCAAAGCACAATCAGAATAAGAGAAAACAACAAGACAGAGGGAACGCGGGTTTACCCACAATATTCTGGGCCTGGCCCTTTCCAGACTAACAAGAGTCCTGGAGGTTTAAACACAATGCCCAACAAAAATGACTTGATAGTGCATTTCCATATGGGTACATATAGATTATAATTTCAAAACTTTGATGCAGTTGGGCTCTGCCCAAACTTATAACGTCTTAAAACTGTAGTGGTTTGTGATGTTCCCAGGTCCAATTCCCCCTGGTTTCTATTTAGTCAACCGGATCACAGTGACATCAGCATTTGGTGTTTCCACGGCCACCATGAGTTAAATGGTGGGGCTCACCCTCCAGCAAGATTACTATTTTTCGAGTACTTTCTGAGTGCCAGAAGATGCCAGCCTCCATTCTGGGGAAACAGGGGTGACCAGGACAAAGGAGAGCCCTGATCTTTTGGTGGCAAAGCCAATTTAGTAAAAGAGAGAAACAAGATTTCAGACTTTGAAAAAGAGAAGCAGGAGAATGATATGATTTTTTAATGGCCGACAGTAAAAAAGGATCCTCTTGTTTGATCGTTCTGGTGTGGAGCCTCCCATGTTATTTGACTTTAACTGTAGATTTAATTTCCAGATGGCCAAACCTAGAGATTAAGCCCAGTGATCAGGGCAGACCTTTAGTGCAAGTGACATTTTTCTCTGTCACCCTCTCATCAAAATGTTCTGGGCATCTACTCCAGCGCTGGCGCTGGCTAGGCACGTGTTGAATGAATGTTATCGCATTCAGTCCTCTCGCATCTGCAAGATTACACATGAGGAAGCAGAAGCTGATCAACCTGCCCAAGGACCCAAAGCTGGAAGGAGCAGGACTGAGGTTTGAATTCCAAGCCCAGAGCCCTGCTGCTTTTCCTTGTGCCCATGGCCTACACTCTCACTCCCAGCATGAAGTGGGCCTCAGGTCACTGAGACACCTCCTTGCCTGGTGATTGCCCCTCTCTTAGCCTCCCCAGCCTGCACTCCCAGTAGCCATGCTTGTAATACATGGCAATGCCTGCTGGCCGGAAGTATTTGGAGTTTTTCTAGCCACATGTGTGATGAAGTGGAGGAAGTAGTCCTACAGAGAGAGAAGCAAGAGGTTGCCCAACAGAGAGGAGCTGGTCCTATCGCTGACTGCTTTCTTGTCCCTGGTTGCACTTGCTTCCTGAGGCCTGACTCCATCTTTAGGTGCCATGTGTCTTTATACTAAATTCCTTTTTCTGCTTAGGCTAGCTTGAGAACTTATTCTCACCTGTCAATTTAGAAAGAGTTTGACTGATTCTTACTCAAGTGTGCATGACTAAAAATAATTCCCTAAGATGTCTGTAGCATGTGTTTATAGAGTGGGAGTCAGTCATGATGCTAAATGCCTCATGTACATTCCCTTAAATTTATGCTATACCATGTCCTTGCTAGAGACTACCCATGAGAAAGAAGCTGTGGTGGACTCAGGATGTCAGACCGGAGCAGTCAGTCTGGGTTTGCAGAGTCAGGGAGAGTCTGGGCAGATGCAACCTGCAAAGGCTCTTCGACTGACCCAGCTGAGAGGCCTGGAATGATGCAGTCCTCTCAGAGGGTTTTATTTCAGCAAATCTTGGTTGTGACTTTAGGACATGGCCACTACCCCCTTATGATGCATGGGCGTTTCTTTTAATTTTGTATTTTTTATTTTTTTAAAGTAGACTCCACACCCAACATGGGGCTTGAACTCATGACCCCAGAGTCAAGAGTCTCATGCTCCATAACTGAGCTAGCCAGGTGCCCCAGCTGCACAAAGGTTTTCATCTGCAAAGGGTGCAGGCCAGCAAGCGGCGTTTCCTTATAACTAGGCAAGAACTTCTTGAGGCAAAAGAAGCTGGGGGTTTGGCTGTGGGAGGCATGCTTCTGCCTCTCCGTGGAAGGGGTGGCAGTGGTGGTGTGGCAGTGCCCATGACCGGGACAGCCTGGCCGCCCTGTCTTCCTAGGGACTAAGGAGCGAGAAGTGTGGGGGCGGTGGGAGGTGAGCTTCCCTTGTGGTGGAGGGATCCGGGGTCCTCTGCGCCCATAGTTCAGTCTGGACCAGACTTCGGGGTGGGCTGTGCTCGCAGGAGGGAGGGGTAGCTGTGCAGCTGGACCGCCTGGGTTTAAGTTCTGTCCCTGCCACGTACCCGCCAGCCAAGTGAGGACAAAGTGCTTCCCACTCTGCCTCAACGAGCCATCTGTACAACAGGGATAATATGAGTATCTTCTTCCTGGAACCGCTGAGAACATCAGAGGAGAGAACGTGTCGAAGTGACTCCTGGAAGGCTCCCGGCACACACTCCATCAACACCAGCTGTTGGCAACAGGTGGGGTGAGTGTCACTGTTCCGTCTCCTTCACAGGAGGTGGCTCAGAGGCACAGAGAGGCAAGAGGCCGGCCAAGGTCACTCAGCTACACAGCCATCACCCCAGGTCAGGGCCCCCCAGAGCAGATCCAGATCCCAAGGTGAGGATTTGCTTGATTATAGCAGCGATTCTAATGGGACTGGGAGTGTGTGGGGAGAGCCGAACAGGGAAGACCAGGAAGCCAAGTCGGGTGTGACTCCAGGCCAGGTTTTGCAGTGCGTGGGCTCCTTCTGGTCCCGTGGGGGAGCCCCAAGGAGTCAGCTATGCCTCCAAGCCTCAGAGGCAAAGGTGCTGCACCCGTCATGCTCTGCTTCTGGGTGAGGCCACCTTGGGGGGGGGGCACAAAGTCCAGGCCCTTATTACAGCAGCCTTATTGTCCGGGCAGCAGCCCCTCGGCAGTCCTGCAAGAGAGTCATAGGTGCTCGAAGCAGGAAGCAGAGGGGCCCCAAAGCCATGCCAGGGTGCTTTGCGGTGGATGTGTGTGTACAGATCTGGGGGTCTGGCTGGAGCACCTGCACCCACCTATTCAGTGGTGGAGGCAGGACCCTAATCTATACCTTCTGGATTTAAATTTCCTCTGCCCCAGGCCCCCTCTATCACTTGAACAACTTAATTCAGCAAGACCTGCACCAAGACAGATTCCATCTATCCGTGTTTGCCCTTTGGGGCTATCCCCTGGCTTTCCCCCATTTTGGTAGCAACACTGAAATGATGGGGAAGCAGCCCCTGCTCCGTGGACAAAAGAAGGCCCTCTCCTCCATCCGTGCCTTGTCTCTGCAAATTTGTGGCAACCATTTCAGTTGGAACATATGACAATTAAATCGTTAAGAGTTCCGATGCCGGATTAATTACCCAGTAGAAAAGGGATCAATTGTGTAAATATATCATTTATGTAATGAGTCCTGGCTGTGATTTAGATGTCCAGATTGGTTTTTCTTCCAGCTTCTGTCCTGAAAACAAGCCTAGCCTTTCGGTCAGGGCCAAACAAACAGCCTCTATTAGGTCTGCATCCAGAGCTTTAAGTGGCCTAAATAGACAGGTGGGGGCAGGTGATACAGGGGGGCCGAGAATGCGGGAAGATTGGAGCAATTTGCCAAAATGAGCCAAGTTCCTCCTATTATTCTTCATGTCTCTGCAGAAAATGACTCTTCAGAAACAGGGAGTGGAAGTTCAACATCCCCTTCGATGGCACCTCAGGCGCGGCCCATTTCACACCCCTCCACCTCCCTCCGCCTGCCACCACATTCCCATTGTGACAGCCTTTCTCGAAAAAGGGAACCGCCGCCAGTTCCAGGAGGTGGCAGAGGCTCCCCAAACATTGAGCCTTCCTGGGATCAACACAGCTAGCCAGCTCAGCCTGCCCAGCCTGTTGGCCAGAGAGCAAATTCCCTTCGTGCTGCCTCAGGCCTAGACACCGGGCAGGCTCCGGGGGTGGGGCCGTGGTTGCTTCAACTATGTTTAGCCCACTGAGCACTCTTTATTGAGCATTCACTTTGTGTTATGTGTCCCTCCCTCCCTTTACTTCCCCAGGCAAGAGGATCCCCCTCCCCACCCATGCCATGCTATCCTCTGCACCCAGCCCCACAGACGTCCCCAGAAACTGCCCCAGCACCTATGGGACACGTGAACATGCTTTCCGAATGTCAGCCAGCCTCTGGGGGCTTGGAGTGGAGAGAGGGCCATCTCAGCCAAGTCTCCATCACCCCAGGGAGCCCTCCTTCTCTGAGGTACAAGCCCCTGCACCCAGCTCTTTCCTTCCTACCTTCTTTCTGCATGGGAAACTACCCTGCCCTGTACTTGTGAATGGTTGGGAGGCAAGTGAGCTGGCTTGAGCTCCGATCCCAAGAGGTGGGGGTGGGGGGACCCCGACAGGACTTCCAAGGCTTTTGCATCCCTGAGACTCAGTTTCCTCACTTGAATAACAAGACCACTACTTTGTGATAAGATCCAACCCCCTTAGTTCAGCTCCTTCTGAGTAGGATGAATTCGAGATCCATCCTGCGGGGGACAGGGGTGGTATCTCAGGCTTGATCTCAGAGGGTGAAATAGAACATAAATGGTCCGGGAAGCCTTGGCCTTGGGGAAAACGAGATTGGAGGGGGCAATTATGTATCAAATGCCATGTATTTGTCACGATTTCATTGCTTAATTGATGTTTTATTGCTCCCACTGACACGTGTGATCGAAATGAAATTGCATCTACAGGAGGGGAAGTGAAATTTATTTCTGCTTGTATCTTAATGGGGGGAATAAAGCGTCAATTAAACAATGAAGATGACATATACTTGATGTATGATCTGAAGAAGGAATATTACTCACTAAAATGTTATTTTACAATTTACAGTAATGGAGCACCTGGCAATAAGGAGAGGCACAGTTCACACATTTTCCATTATTTAAAAATAGCAAAAAAAAGTATCATTATTAAATAACACAAGAAATTTCACTTTTAATAGCATAGTGTAAGAATTGTTCCAGTAGATGCCTTGCTGAGTTCCCGACCTAAGGAGTAACAGGTTGGGGGCAGAGGAATGGGAGAGGTGATCCTGAAAACGAGACAGAGAAGGAACTACCACAATCATAATGGGAGCTGCTACTGAGCTCCTGGGTGCCAGGCTCTGTGCTGAACTTGATCTTGATCCTAAACTTGATCCTAAACTTGATCCTAAACTTGATCCTAAACTTGATCTTGATCCTAAACTTTGCAGTCATCCTGCTTTACAGACAAGGAAGCTGAGGCTCAGACTCCTTGCCTGAGGTCATATAGCAAAGAGGCAGCAAATTCAGGATTTGAACCCATGTCAGCCCGAATCCAAGGGTCCTCTCTTTCCTTTGTGACAGCAAATATTTTAAGACACCTGTAGAGAACAATTTGTAAAGGCAGAGACAAAAGTGAGGGAGGAACGAGTTTAGTTAAGATCAAAGGCTATCAGAAGGGAGTGGAGAGAAAGGAAGTGGGAATCACAAGGAAGCACACAGAAAATTCTGAAATAAAGGTGAACCAGCAGGGCCATGTATCTGAGTTATGTGCCTTTCATAAAGATCATCTTTAGTTCAGAAGTTAGTTTATGATAACGAATAGATTACCCTCCCCTTCAGGAAAATAAATGCAAGTGAAAACATCAATGAAATACTTCTTTATTGTTAAATTAGCAAAACTAGTGGGGAAAGATAATGTTTGATGCTGCGGGAGATGAGGGGAAATATTCTTGGATCACTACTGGGAATTTACATCAGCGTAAGTTTTCCTTGTTGGTGTGGGTTTCTATTTGTTTTGAAATCTAAGGGCAAATGATTGTCAAATAAACTCAAATAAGTTTATTTGAACAAGCAATAGTAGATTGGGAATTCACTTAATGGGGAAGCTGATGGTTAAGATTAGGTTAAACTGGCCATGTCCTGACCTGATCAGCCAGCTCAAACAGTAGATGAGTCTATCCCTGAAGATTCCATCTGATTATCAGAAGTGGGTTTATATGTGTGCAGAGTATTTAACATTATTTTGGTAGCATGGTGGTTCCTAGCTAAGTGCTCAAATGGGTTTTGCTTCATTTTTAAAGATTTTATTTTTATTTTGTATTTATTTGACAGAGAGAAACACAGGGAGAGAGGGAACACAAGCAGGGGGAGTGAGAGAGGGAGAAGCAGGCTTCCCGTCGAGCAGGGAGCCCAATGTGGGGCTCGATCCCGGGTCTCTGGAATCATCACCTGAGCTGAAGGCAGTCGCTCAACCAACTGAGCCACCCAAGCGCCCCCTGCTTCATTTTTATTTATTTATTTGTTTGTTTGTTTGTTTATTTATTTATTTATTTAGTTAAAAAAATTTATTTATTTGACAGAGAGAAACACAGCCAGAGAGGGAACACAAGCAGGGGGAGTGAGAGAGGGAGAAGCAGGCTTCCCGCCGATCAGGGAGTCCAACATGAGGCTGGATCCCAGGTCTCTAGGATCATGACCTGAGCTGAAGGCAGTCGCTTAACCAACTGAGCCACCCAGGCGCCCCTTGCTTCATTTTTATTTTATTTTATTTATTTATTTTTTTAAGATTTTATTTATTTGACAGAGAGAAACACAGCCAGGGAGGGAACACAAGCAGAGGGAGTGAGAGAGGGAGAAGCAGGCTTCCCGCCAAGCAGGCAGCCCGATGTGGGACTCAATCCCGGGTCTCCAGGATCATGATCTGAGCCGAAGGCAGTCGCTTAACCAACTGAGCCACCCAGGCGCCCCTCCTTGCTTCATTTTTAAACGGATGACCTGATGGTCTCTTTTTTGATAAGTGATGATGTGGATGAAATTGGTTTTTTGGTTTTATTTGGTTGCATTTGGCTTTTGCACAAGAAAGAGCAAGCATCTTGTTTTACTTCACTTTTATTTAACTTGAAAGAACAATGTCTGCCCCCTTCTTCCTAGCCCAGCAAACTGGTTTGGAGCCCTGAAAGGGAGAGGCTGGGGACAGAGAGTGGAGGAGCCGTTTGAAGCAGAATTTAAGCGAGTCTGGGCTTGGAGTCAGAGGACCTCCTAAGTCTCGCACCTCCTAAGAGAGGTGACATCTAGCACCTCCAGTACAGGCTCATGGCAGGTCTGAGATGAAGGGGCAGTGGGATTCCTCAGAGAGAAATTCTTTGGAAAAACATGGGGCAAGTCAAGAGGAGATGGGAAGCCCAGAGACCTGGCTCAGAAAAAAGCAGGAGCCAAAGGAGTCTAGACAGCTATGAGCATACAGTCGGGCCAGAAGCACTTTCTAGTTGGAGCTTAGCCACTGCAAAGGCTGCCAGTATGGGGGGTGGGGGGAGGTGTCTCCCCCAGCAAAGCCACGCGCCTGGGCTGGCGACTACCAACTGTTTCGCTCCACGCCAAGGCACGGAAGTCCCAGCAGGAGCATCTGACTGGTCAAGCCCAGGCCACGTGACATGCCCTTGTTGCCCGGGGTGGGAAGAGGGGAAGTTTCTCAGCAGCTTCCATAGCAGAAGTGAGCTTCCCCCTCCACCTCCAAGAGTGGGGCTCGTGGACGGGTCCCCATGTTGGGCTGCCCAAGCACAGCAGATGTCCTCCGCTCAAGTTCGAGGTGCTGTGGAGAGAATTAAGTAGGAAATGAATATGAAACACTTAGCACACAGCTCCTGGAACACAATATGAGCTCATTCATGTCCATTGTTGTCAAGATTATATTTGTTATTATTTTAATAATTATTGCACATGAGGCCTAGACTCGGACAATTGGCTGACCCCCCCCAGGAGCTCTGACTGCTGGCAGAGGGATGGGGGCACAAGGAAGGAGGGACAGGTGCTATTGAATGAGCTTCCAAAGTCACAGCTTTTGCACAGAACACATTCCATTCAGAAAAGGAACAATTACTAATATCTAACTGATGGTTGGGATCAGTCACAGTGTGCTCTGAGCTCCACAGAATAGGTATGTGGATTCTTTGGATCATAAGATCGTTCAGGAAGAAGAGCTATTTGGGACAGAGGCTGGTGGATGTCTTCTCCAACATCCTTGCCCCTCTCCCTGGAAACAGATTTTAGGAGGGTGCTTTGCAGCCTGGAATGAAGGACTTCCTCCCAGCTACAGCGGGAGGATCATGCTATTAGCTTTTACCAACCCAGGTCTCAGCAGAAGTGGTGTAAACATCTCTGGGAAATCTGCTTCAGGATTCTATTCTGTGCGGCCTAAATGAACCCTCCCCAGTGCAGCCGTAGCCCCTTACTCTTTGCTTAAGGGATATAGAAGCTGGGGTTCTGAGGGATTAAGCAACAGGTTCCCAGGCCATGGGATGAGCCTGTAAAATTGTGGGGCCAAGGAGGTCAGATCCTCACACCCCGAGAGCATCATCTCTTCAATATGCCCTACCATCTTGCCTTGTTGAAAACATTATTGAGGTATAATCTGCATGCCATAAAAATGGAGCAATTTAAAGTGCACAGTTCAGTGAGTTTTGTCAGATGCATACATGCGTGTAACCACCACCACACTGAGAGAGAGAGAGAGAGAGAGAGAGAGAGAGAGAGAGAGAGAGCATTTCCATTTCCCCAGATAGTTCCTAACCACTTCTTCGCAATCACCCTCCCTCCCAAGCCTCAGGCAACCACTGACCTGCTTTCTGTCACTATAGATTAGTTTGTCCGTTCTAGGATTTCATATACATAAATGGATTCACATGGTTATCTACTCTCTGGTGTCTGGCTTCTTTAGCTCAGCAGAATGTTTCGGGGCTTGATCCAAATTGCTGCTGGTCCCAGTAGTTCACCCCTTCTGCTGACTGGTGCACCGGTATGTGGGTGTACCTGCTTGTTTACCTCTTCGCCTGCTGAAACGTGTTTGCGTTGTTCCCGGCCTAGGGATGCTATGGACATTTTCGTGCAAGTCTTTGTGGACCTATGTGTTCATTTTTGTTGAATAAACGCTTCGGAGTGGAATTGCTTGGTCTCAGGGTAGGGTTAGTTTAATACGTCAAGTTTACGGAAAACTGCCAAACAGTTTTCAAAAGTATTCCATGGTTTTTTGCCTTTTTAAAAACATATTTTGAAAATGGACTTATTTACGGGGTGCCTGGGTGGCTCAGTTGGTTAAGCCTTCAGCTCAGGTCATGATCCTGGAGACCCGGGATCGAGTCCCACATCGGGCTCCCTGCTCAGTGGGAAGCCTGCTTCTCCCTCTCTCACTCCCCTTGCTTGTGTTCCCTCTCTGGCTGTGTTTCTGTCTGTTGAATAAATAAAATCTTTATTAAAAAAAAAAAAAGAAAAGAAAGAAAATGGACTTCTTTAGATGAGGTCCAACATAGGCCCCTCTCAGTGACCCACTGTGGGACATGCCGTCCCTTAGATCCCAAAGCTCAGTTTGAATTTGCTGTAGACTGAATGTCTGGATGTGTCTTGTTTGTGCGTCCCCCAAATCCATGTTGAAGCTTGAACCCTCAACGTGATGGTATTAGGAGAGGGGGCCTTTGGAAGGTAATTAGGTTTGGATGAGGTCATGAGGGTGGAGCCCCCAGGGTGGGATTAGCACTTTGTAGAAAGAGGGAGAGACCAGAGCTCTATCTCTCTGCCCTCTGAGGACAATGCAAGGAGCCCGGAAGAGGGCTCTCATCAGAACCCAACCATGCTGGTGCCTTGATCTGGGACTTTTCAGCCTCCAGAACTGGAAGAAATAAATTTCTGTTGTGTAAGCCACCCAGTGTTGTGTATTCTGTTATAGCTGTCCACACTGACAGAGACAAAATTCCTTGTGCAGCGTCTAAGTGTGACCTTAAACAAGCTATTCGACCTCCGTGAGAATTAGTTTTTTCAGCTATAAGATGGCCCATGACGATAATACTATCCAGCTCACCTCACCTGGTTGTTGTTAGGATTCAGTGAGGTAGTATTTGGGGGAATTCGTGGCACATCATAGTTGCTTGTTATCTCGACATTAGCTTTATGGTGGGGGAATTCTACTGGAGAATAAGGCGTCTTTTATGTTCTATAGTTGGAGGGCAATCTATCATCACGTTTTATAAGTCATAGAAATAAGTCCTTTCGAATGGATTTGCTTCAACAGTTCATATTAGAATTGTTGACACTTCTTGGAGTCATCATGGCCGGGACGGCGTGTGTAACTCAGCAGGTGGGAAGGCTGTTGACAACATTAATTGTTTCATAAATAGTGTCAGGATGGGACTTTTCCCCCCCTTTGGCTTAAACCAAGTTACTGAAAAACCAATACTGTGCCATATGTTTATACTTTTCTTGGCACATAAACCAGATATTTTACGGACAGGGCTGGGTAATAAAAGGCAAGTATTCACTCAAGTCACATGTTTGATTCTCCATCAAAGAAAAACAGCCATAACCATTCCAATTCCCCTGAAGTTTTATCAGAATTAGTTGTAAATCTCAGACACTGGAGACAGCACGTTAAATAGGAATGGCTATAGAACTCAGGAGCTCTTGGAGGGAGGTGACGTGTCGAGTGAAATTCTGAGCATGTGCCCATCGCTGGCTTTCAGGACAACCAAGAAGTTAGGTAAAATCAGTTTGACGTTAGTAAAGATAACCAAAGAGGCGTCACCGTTTGCCACAGGGGTAAATCTGGTAATCCACTGGAGTTTTTAGTGGTTAAATGGTTATGAGTAGATGACCCTGATGAGGCCACTGGTCCCTAAATGCCCACCAACCACTTCCTGGTGGAGGAAAACCCTGGGACCCGAGCTGTGCTTGCTAGGAGGGGACACGTCAGTCTCCCAGGTGGCAAGTAAGCATGGCATGGGTACTACACTTAGAGCTGATGTAAAAAACTTTCCAGAGGGGTTTTGTCCCTTCGCACCATGCTTATGCTCCTTTTATGACCCATGCCTTTGCTCCTCTGTCTAGAAGGACAAATTCCCAGGCGGAGTCCAAATCTAGCCTTTGTCTGCAGCCTCCTCAGGGACCACCGGACCCCCACCCCCTGCAATCTCCTTTAGGGGCGGGCTAGGGGACTTCCTGTGTGGGGGTCATATGGTTGGAGCTGCAAGAGCCCTCATGTTTTGGCACAGCAACGAGCCTCCCTTGTCTGAAGGTAGACCCACAGCCACCACAGATGAAGCAGGAGAGGACTGTCCCTGCTCCGCCAGGAGCTGAGGTGGGGGCGGCGCTTCAACCAGACCCACCGTTTTACCAGGGAAAAAAAACGTGCCCATAGCTTCACATTTCGGACATCCAGAAGCAGAACATGATACTGCTGCAAACATTTAATTTTTCTCTGGAAGAAATGACCAGAAATTGTTGATAGTGATTCTCTTAGTGGGAAGGGCTGGGGGAACAAGTAGCTTCTTCTTTTTCTCTATAACCTTTCCCTTAAGTCATAGCCGAGCAGAATCATTACATTAATGGGCACGAGAGAGGGGTTGCTGGGTCTGAAACCTAGCGCTGCCCCTTCTTACTTGAGTAACCTCAGTGACGTCATTCCGGGTCCCCAAGCATCTGTGTCCTGGCCCGTAAGCAGGGATAATGTTGTGTCCATCTTGCACAATTCTTGCACGCTGAAAATGACATGAGCACTCTATAAATATTCACTACTTTTCTACTTGAATTTTCTGAGAGTACCTAGTACCTCAGTACCTTGATTTTATAAAGGTCGACATGTATTATCTATGCAATAAGATTATTGAATTTTCTTCTATAAAATGTCCTCAGTTTATAAAATCCTAGTAAGCATTTCACAGAATAAAATATAATTACTTCAGTGCTTGTGCAAGAGACATCACGTGAGTTTGGGGGTGGTGGTTAGGGAAGGGGGAGGTCAAGCATTTTTGCCTTCTGGGGTCACAGGTTCCAATCCTAGTAGATGTGCTGCCAAAGTGAGCACTGGGGTCACACAGACAGAACCCTAACGGGAGGGTGCTGGGCACCCAGGCTCCCACCAGGCAGTGCTGTCTCGCCGCTCCATTCCGGCTGGGCCTCTGCTGATCTCATTGCCTGCTCTGGAGGCAAGCTGGCTGCATGAGATACCTCTCGGGCTCATCAGTCTGGAAAGGATTCCTTCTAGAAGCAATCAGGCCTTCTGCCACTCCACTCCCCACCCCAGACAAAACTGCTGAAACTTTTTTTTCTTTAACTTACAATTTTAATTAGGAAAGTTGCCCTTTGGTGAAAATTGCAAAATTCTTATATTTAAGAATCAATAAAATGTGCACAGTCTAAAATGAGATTAATAATGGCCAAACCATCTATTTTGGGTGTAATTATTTATTCATCAAAGAAAACCAGCTGCTTAAAACCCGAGCCCATCATGAATGCATAAGACACTTACTCCAATTCTGTTGTTAAAATTCCCTTCTATTGCCCCGTCTGGTGTTAAATATAAAAAGCAGAAAGGCTCATTCTCTACCTGCATACATTTTAAATAAGAATTTCAACATTATCTTGTCCATTTAAAATAATTGTATGAAAATGTGAAGAAATATGATCTTGTAAAAGCTGCAAGTCTGACGCACCCAGGGAACGAGCGAGAAAGAGCAAAGCCGTTATTATTTAAAATTCATGGAGACTGTGGCAAGATTGATCGCGAGAAGCTGCTTCCCGGGACTGTCCTGCAGGGCTCAGCCAAGGCCCCAGACCCCACGGGGCCAGAGGGCATTCGCTGCCTCTGCCGGCCTGCTCAGAGTCCGGAGCTGGGCAAGCAGGCGATTCCTCTGGATTCTTGCCCTGCAGGGATCCCCATTAGGCCCTCCTTGGGGGAGGAGGAAAGAAACAACGCCTCTGGGGTTTGGGCAAGGCTGAGCCCCCCAAGTCATGTCCCTGAGGCCAGGGCAGGGAGGAGGCTGGGGCCAGGAGCAGGGGGTTCAGGCCCTGCTGAGGACAGGAAGGGAGATGGTGTTAATGGAGTTTGAGTTTACCATCCATCCCCTGGGCTCTCAGAAGGCAGGTAGCAGGAATCACAGTAGTTCTCCTTACAGGGGTGTAGCTCCTCCCACTGGCCTCTGCGGTGTAGGGGTCTGGCACTGAGCCAGGGACTCTGGCTTCAGTTCGGCTCTTTTCTTTCTATGTGACGGTAATCGTGTGTCAATCCTGCTGTTACAAAGTATCACAGATTCAATGGCAACTTCCTCATCTTAGAGTTTTGCAGGTCAGAAGTCCAAAATGGGTCTCACCAGGATAAAATCAAGGTATCTTCAGGGCTGAATTTCTTCTAGCTCTAAGAGAGAATCTGTTTCCTTGCCTTTTCTAGCTCCTGGGGGCTGCCTAATTTCCTTGGCTCTAGGTCCTGTCCTCCATCTTCAAAGCTGGCGATGAAGGGTGAGAACCTTCTCACATGGGTTCACTCTTACTCTCCTGCCTCCCTCTTTCCCCTGTAAGGATGTGTGTCACCGCCAGGATCAGGCAGAAACCTCTCTCCATCTCAAAACCCTTAACTTCATTATATCTGCAGTCTCTTTGGCCACGAAGAAAACATATTTGTAGGTTTGGGGGAATAGGGTGTTGATATCTTTGGGGGCCATTATCCTGTGCACCCAAGGACCTTAAACAGTCACTTGACCTTTCTGGGCCTCAGTTTCTTTGTCCTAAAGTGGAACTGTGCCCAGTACCTTCTGGTACTTTTGGAAGGATGTAAGGAAATACAACAAAAAGTGTGTTTTAGAATATGTTAATTCCTTACAGAGAGAAGAACCTTTTTGGTGCATGCAAAAAAACTTAGTTAAAAAATCTTCTGGGGGCGCCGGGTGGCTCAGTTGGTTAAGCGACTGCCTTCGGCTCAGGTCATGATCCCAGAGACCCGGAATCGAGCCCCACATCGGGCTCCCTGCTCGGCGGGAAGCCTGCTTCTCCCTCTCTCACTCCCCCTGCTTGTGTTCCCTCTCTGGCTGTGTTTCTCTCTGTCAAATAAATAAAATCTTAAAAAAAAAAAAATCCTCTGCAGGAGACATACACGGCTGGGTTCTGTTTAATCAAGTTTAACACTTGTTTCTTCCCTAAATCAGTTTACGTCTGCAGGTAGCTCAGCTTCTGCTCTATCTAAAACTCCAGATTGGGGGGCACCTGGGTGGCTCAGTCGGTTAAGCATCTGTCTTCTGCTCAGGTTGTGATCCCAGGGTCCTGAGATCGAGCCACGAGTGGGCTCTCTGCTCAGGGAGGAGTCTGTTTCTCCCTCACCTTCTGCCTCTCCCTCTGTTCATGCTCTCTCTCTCTCAAGTAAATAAATAAAATCTTAGGGAAAAAAAAGATACCCTACGATGTTTGGGATGCCTGGGTGGTTCAGTCGCTTAAGCATCTGCCTTCGGTTCAGGTCATGATCCCGGGTCCTGGGATGGAATCCCTCATCAGGGTCCTTGCTCAGCAGGGCACCTGCTTCTCCTTCTGCCTGCTGCTCTCCCAGCTGCTCTCCCAGCTTGTGCGCTCTCTCTCTCTCTTTCTCTCTGATAGATAAATAAATAAATAAATAAATAAATAAATAAATAAATAAATAAATAAAATCTTTAAAAATAAATAAATACAACTTCAGACTGGCGGAAAACTTTGACTTCTAGGCAGCCTTATGTGTGTGCCTGCAGCCAGGACAGGCTGTATGTATTTCACACATACCCTCTGCTTGTCAGTGCCCAGACGGAGCCCAGGACAGAGCTGGCCCAAATACGCGTAGAAAGAAGCGACACCAAGGTTCCATGTGATGACCGGTGAAGCAAACCCGTGCCCTTTCCCTTGGAAGAGGAGGTCTGGGTGCCCATGCCAGCTCTGTCATTTGTGACCTTGGGCAGGTCATTCCTAGGCTGTGCCTTCAATTCCCCATGACGGTGCGGGACAGGGGTAGTGGGCCTCATCTTGGCCACTCCTCAGTATCTTCAAGACTATGTTTGGCAGATTAGCCAGTAGGGGCCAAGTTTCAACAAGTGCCTGGTTGAGTAGGGTGCAGCTCATGACTTCACAGACCCAAAGTCCGGTCATCGCCAAAGGCTCAGGGATCTGGACTGCGACCTTGACCCTTAATGCATTTGCTGATTCAGGGTTTCTCAAGCAGGTCCACAGATAACCTGTTTTAAGAGTCAGTTTTAAAGATGGGTATAATCTGCTAAAATACAGATTCCTGGGGCCCCCACTCCACGGCTGGGCCGGGGCCTAGATATCTGCGTTTGAACAAGTTCCCCAGTGATTCTGCTATGCTGCCAAATCTGAGAACCAGAGCTCTGAACACCAGGGTCAACTGCATGAAAACGGGGCTTCCGTTCCGCCTGAAGCCTTCAGGCTTCTCCCCAGGCCACCAAGAGCTTTGTGCTCTGGGCTCTGAATGAAGTATCGACTTTCACAAGCCTGCCCAGGCTCTATCTCGTCAAGCCCATGTGTCCTCAAGTCCTACCAGGAGAGAAACCCCTCTGCAGAAAAAGAGCTCTGAAAATAAGGAGTTTCCACGTGGGAGCAGACGCGAGACCAGGAACTGCCCGGCCAGCCCCACCTCCATCTTTCCTCCCCGCAGGTGAGCTGTCACCTGTCTCCAACACACCCGCAGCCTCCAGCGAGCTCCTCATCCCCTCCCCATTTTTCCCTTTAAACTCTGTCATTTGTACAGCCTATTAACCTTTAACTTTATGACTACCCAAAGATGAAATACTGGCAGGCATTTAAGGCTGAGAATACTCCAGCCCTACCTTCTTAGTTTGCAACAGGGGTGAAGCACTTTCCTTTAAATCAGTCATTTTTAATATCAGTCACAGAGACACTATTCATGGAGAGTATTTTTGGCTCCACATAGCCAGCTGATTCATAATAAATGCGGGTTCTATCTCCATACTGCCCCTGGGAGCAGAGTTCTTCCCATTAGCTCCGGGGATAAAATACTTTATGTATTAATAACACCACCACTTATGGAACACCTACCACGGGCTATGTCATAGGCATGATGTCAAATCTTCATAAAGTCCCGCTAAAAAAGGTATATTTGCTTCCATCTTTGGAGGAGGAAACCAAAGCTTAGACAGGTTAAGTAGTTTGAGGGCACGCGGCTACTGAGTGACTGGGCTGAGATTGGCTCTTTGGTCTCTTTGAGCTCGAATTCTGTGCAAAGAAGCCAAAATAACCTCAGTCCATCTTTGCCAGCCCAGTCATACTAGAACTTTGACAGACTTTGCTGTCTCAGATTGCTGCAAGCGTGTCCCAGGAGTAAGCCAGCCTTAGTGAGAAGATACCCCTGCGGGGTGTGGGGGGGAGGCATAGAGAACCTTAGCTCTAGGTGAGTTTGAGATCAGCTCTGACACCTGTCTGAGAGTGACCAGCATCTTCGTTGGCCTGGGACTGCCCTGCTTTCAGTACCAAAAGTCCCAAATGAACAGGGACAACTGATCACCCTCCTCACGGCAACATGCTGCCTCTGAGTTTCGGGCTTCTGGCTCTGACCACCCCCTGGCATATCACAGATTCATATATCATGCCTGTTTGCTGGCATGCAAGTTCCAGCAAGGAGGGGCTTCGGTCTGTGTGCTACCCTGTTGGGCCTGTCTCAGGAACTTTTTACTGAATGAATGAATGAATTGGGGACCCGGGCTGATGGAACAGCATCAGATGGCCAATGAAGGCAAGCTGCGCTGTGGAAGGGCTGCCCAATCCAGAAGATTACTGGGATCAGGGCCACTATCTGCTGCTTCTAGAACCTGCTTTCCATCAATGCCACCTGGTGGCCAGGACTTTTTGTGACATTTCTCTCCCACAGAACACAAGTCTATGAGGCTGAATCTGGTTCGTGACACCCACCCACATACACACCTCAGATCTAAGCAAAATGCCTTTCAACCCTGGTACTGGGTGTGTGACCGGTCAGGACTTTTCTATTTGATCCAGGGTCCCTGGCATGAACTCCAGGAGGTCTGTGACAGAACTCTGTCAGATCTGGCCCCCACACACCATTCTGATGACCACCCCAATGCCTGGCCTCAGCAGTAGGCAGCAGTGAAGGCTCAGTTCAACAGAACGCAAAAGCAAATTAGGGACAGAGACAGTGACAATGATCTAATTCATGTACTAGGCCCCACCGTGAAGTTCCCAACTTTTTAACATTTATGTAAAAGTTTCCCTATTATTTTGGTCCAATTTTATGGTTAGTATAAGGCCAGTCTGAAAGATAATATATTGTGACTGTTATATTATTTATTTTCGAGCCAACTTATTGATTATTGCGTGCTGAAAATGACAAATGATGTCTGCGCGAGGCACGGTCAGCAGGTTCTATTAAAGAAATGATAGGATTGCTCATGGATTGTTAAAAGGTTCAGTTTAGGTTCTTTATAGGTTTATATCCATCACTATTTAATGACCAAATGATGAAAAATATGAGCCACGGGGACAATTTTTTTCTGTTGGAGTTATATGTTTAAGCAGTTAGCAAAATAAGATACTCCATTTTGGTGGGGGTAATGGGGATGGTGGCAAGAGGAGCTCACTAAGATTTTATTTCTCCAGATTTAATAAATGGTAATAATTAATGTTGCAGATATAAACCAAGCAGGAGGATGCCGAAGACAGAGAGTGCCACCAGCCCTGGAGACGAGCCACAAAAACGTCATCATCCAGGTGCCTGCTGGTGAGGAGCCCACTGGGGTCAATCTGGATTGCAACCCTCTGCTTTTTGAGGCATTGGTGGTGGGGTTCTGGGGCTCAGGCCAAGGTGGGTGGGTGGCTGTCTTCCCTAGGGCTAGAAAGGGCATGATGGGAAGAGGAGGAGTCCCCACAGCAGAGAAGGAGGAGTCCCCACAGCAGAGAAGGGACGGCAGGCTCTGTACCTACGTTCTGTCTGCAAAGTCAGGACCACCCAAAGCCACTTGAGGGAGGAGGGCCAGGACCGGGCACTCTCTCAGGGGCTCGGGAAGCTGTTGTAGGTGACTGAGCGCTTGAGGGCCCAGAGCTCAGCCTTAACACTTTATGTACTGAGCCAAGGAGAGCAAGGAAAACACCAATGGTCTGCTGGAGGCCTGGAGACCCCCAAAGCCTGGTTCTGTTCTGCGAGAGGGCTGACCTAAGCCTGCTGGGAACACCTGCTGGGAGGAGGGAGGTCCCTCCTCCCCTGGTGGTTCTAACAGAACTACTCTCGGGAGACAGAGGTCCAGCACAAGAAGACCTACTCGGCGGGCCGCAGCTGTTCCGTCTCTGCAGGGCAGCCTCTGTGCGCTGGGTCCTTCCTCTCACGAGGCCAAATGGGGTTCCCAAGGGTTTGGCTTCGGTCCCGCCATAGTGTTACGAGGTGCTCTAGAGGCTCACCCCTGTGCCCTCTCTCCTCTAGGGCTCCTGAGACCGGTTGCAAAGGGCAGGGCTAATTAAGAGTGGAGTGTCTGGCCAGGGGTGCATAGCAAGATGGGGGAATGGTACCCAGACTTGAAATCATTTGCCAAGTATGGCAGAAGCCGAGAGGTGGTGACCAAAACCTGACTCCTCTTTCTCTGGGCACTAGCCAAACTATGTTTCCCAGAATCCTTTGCAGTAATCTGGAGCCATGTCACTGCTTGGTGTATGAATCCCAGGCCTGGCCCTTGACAATGACCCACATTCGATCCTCTGTGTTCTCTTTTTCCATCTGCTGAGGCTCAGGCTCAGGGTAACTTCAGAAGCCCATTACTCAAGTAACCATTGCCCAAGAAACATGTTTCCCTCTGTTGAGAGTGGAAATCAGCGTCCAGAGAAGAGGCAGGCTTACTCGTTTGCATTTTAAGGACACTTACTCCAAAACAGCTGTGTCCGTGGTGTGCAAAGGGTGAAATCAGCCAGTCAGATTTTGGCATGAAGCTCTGCCACTTTCTCCACAGTAATCTCAGAAATGTCAACACTCGGGGTGGCCCCGGCCCTCCTCCCTCTGAGGTGCATTTCTTAGAGCAGCAATAACATTGGACCATAAACTGGGAGGCTTCAGACAAGAGACATTTGTTCTGTCCCTGTTCGGGAGCTCGGGAGTCAGAGATGAAGGCCAGGTGGGTCCTTCTAGAGGCTCTGAGGGAGAACGCGTTCCTTACCTCTCTCCCAGGCTCTCCTGCGAGCCCACGGCCTCCAGCCTCCCTCGGTTTGTGGTCACATCACAGTGTCACTCCATCCACACGTGATCAGGGACACTCGCCCTTGGAGGTAGGTTCTGCTCTAATCCAGTAGGACCTCATTTCAACCAAACACATCTGTAAAGTTCCTACTTCCAAATAAGGTCTCATTCCAAGGCTCCAGGGGACATGCATTTGGGGGAGACACTATTCGACTCCCTATATCAATCACTGGCGGCAGAGGAAGGAATCAAAATGAGGAACCAAAGGAGGCAGAGATGCAAGTCCTGGGTCGTGCAGGCGGACTTTGCTGGTTTTATAGATTTTACAGATCCATTTAAAAAATAACTGCCCCAAGATACATTCTTATTGTCCCCAATCAAATAATATATTCTTCCTTAAGGATATACTAAGCGCCCTCTCCCACCTTAGACATGGCCGTCCAGGAAGGGGAATGAATGGGAAAGCTCCCTTCTTCCTTCTTGTTGCCATGTGCCCTGCCCCTCCTGAAACCACCATCAGACTGGGGCACAGGGAAGTTCACAGGAGGGGCAAGAATAGGCCTGTCCTCGTGACAGCCAGGAACCAGGACGTAGAGGCCCTCTGTATTTGGGGGAACCCATGACCCTTCCTTTCCACATCTGTAGGCCCAGCAGTGCCTTCTTTGCTCTCTCCACATCTCAGATGTCTGTTTCCTTTGTACACCAGAGGGAAAGAAATCCCACATTACCTCTTGGCTCTGAGGAGGCCGACACCGTGTCCCAATTCCAAATGTGGGGGACAGAGATTGGTATTGGCCCAACCCTACCAACAGGGAGGTGCCCTCTGGGTGAGACATGCACCTGATGTCCCAGCAGTGGTGCCAACATGCTAAGAGTGTCAAGATGGTGCAAACACAGAGGCTGGGTCTCACCTTTGAAGCACAGGTGGGCAATTCTCCTGAAGGGGGATTAGGCAGGCAGGCACCCTTAGGAAACTTCTACAAGGACCTTAAAAATAATCCCCTCACCTTACAGAGAGACCCAGGGAGAATAAGGAAATCCTGCAGATGCCATCCTGCTGCTCTTGACTTTTTCTGTCAGAATTCCATGGCTCTCACCTCTGCTCAGAGCAGCTGTTCCTGGGGATCCTGGGGGGCTCAGTCAATAGAGAGTCTGGCTCTTGGTTTTGGCTCGGGGCATGATCTCAGGGTCGTGAGATCAAGCCCCAAGTCGGGGTCTGTGCTCAATGTGGGGACTGCTTGAGATTCTCTCCTTCTCCCATCCCTGCCCTTCCCCCATTGTGCCCCCTCCCCCTGTTCGTGCTCTTTTTCTTTAAAATAAATAAATACAGTCTTTAAAGAAGACGAAAAAGAAGAACAAGAAGAAGAACCGTTGGTTCTAGCTTTTAGCCAGTTACCTGAAGCAAGCCCTCAAGTATATGGCCCTAAATGAGAATGCTGGCTTTATGTGTACGTGTTAGCAGGTGCGTGTTAACTTACCCATCTGTTTCTTCTCAGTGATGTACTCATTCCTGCGGCAGAGGTGGGTTGGTCCTAAAACAGTGCATTGGTTAGTGGAGATGATCTGCAAGTCTGCACTAAAAGTCACTCTCATGAGTTGGAAGATTGCCTGGTGGCTCTGGGGCTGCTGAGTCCCTGGGACGCAAAGTCAATGGAGCCCCGACAGCTCTGTCTTTAGTGGCACCAGTGTTGACAGACCAGCCCTGCTGGGATCTCCGGCCTCCGTAGTCTGCTGGGGTTGTTCCCAGTGATTCAGTTAGGCCACTAATTGTCATATATCCACCCCTTTCTTGTGGGTAGCTAGATTGTAGCTGGCATCTCTAAGTCACCATCCTGCTGAAATCATTAGCTGCCATTTCCTGGTGGCTGTGCATTAACTAGAACATTGTGTCGCTGGGGTTTCTTTCCTTTGTGGACATTACCCTTAATGACTGGTGGGTTCTTAGCACAGGTACTGAGATGTATGCTTTGGCTCTTCCACTTGTTGTGGGACCTTGGGCAAGTCCAATGACCTTTCTGAGCCTCTGTTTTTATTACTGTGAAGTGGGATGGAGGTGAACTCAGATGACTTCTCGGGTCTGGTTCAGTCCTAACATTCTAATGTGGTAGTCTGTGTAGTCTGTGTGAGTTTTCATGCTTGGAGTTTCTTGGAAATATTAACTAGCAATGGTGACTTGATGTGAGAGAAGGTACTGTTGGGCTTCTGGGAGAGGCGGGTGTGGAGGGGCAGGTGTGGAGGCACCGAGGACCATCATTCTCTGTTGTCATGTGGAGCAACAGCAGAGTTGATAGAAACATATTCTGTTCCTTGGTATCAACCCCAGAGATCCTGATTCTGCAGATTTGAGGTGGGGCCTGTGTTTCTTGAAAATATTAACTAGCACTAGAACCATACCCTGAGTGGTGCATCCCCTGCCATTCCCTCAATGGGGAGTTGGAGGCATGGTGAAAAGTCAGGTTCCCAAATGGAGGCTTGGGACAACGGGATTTCACACTTCTCCCCAGCTGGGCACTGATTGGAGCAGGGATCCAGCCGCAGTCCCTGCCTGGTAGGCTTGTAGGGCCCAGGACTGTTCCCTACAGCCAGACGTTCTGTCTCTTGGTGACTTCACCCCAATCAAATGAGTCAAAAATCACAGGGCATGCAGAATCGTCTCTTGTTCCCTCCACTGAGAGCGGAGGTCTGCATCCTCCCTTTCTTTCTGCCTGAATTGCCCTTCTCTCCTTCTCTTAGCAAATGGCTGCTCGTCCCCCAGGACCTGACCCAGACGTGGCCTTGTCAGTGGAGCCTTCCTCAGCAACCTCAGTAGGAGAGACATACCCTGTTCTCTGTGGGCCTCTGCTGGCCCCTCGATTACAGAACTGACTCACCTGGCTGTCCTCTGGTGCTTTATTTTGTGTGTGTCTCTGTCATTAGATCATGAGCTCTTCCAGAGCAGCTGTTTTATCTT
>PITA01002777.1:32833-57833 GCA_004023965.1 Spilogale gracilis | reverse complement strand
GTCAGTTTCTCCCTCTCTCACTCCCCGTGTTTGTGCTCTCCTCGCTGTGTCTCTCTCTGTCAAATAAAAAATCTTTAAAAAAAAAAGTAATTACCGGGCGCCTGGGTGGCTCAGAGGGTTAAGCCTCTGCCTTCGGCTTAGGTCATGATCTCAGGGTCCTGGGATCGAGGCCCATTATCGGGCCCTCTGCTCAGCAGGGAGCCTGTTTCCTCCTTCTCTCTGCCTACTTGTGATCTCTCTCTCTGTCAAATAAATAAAGTCTTAAAAAAAGAAAACAATAAATCCTTTTTTTAAAAAAAATAATAATTACCACTGGTCTTATTTTCAAGTTAAGGCCACTGAGGCTCTACGAAGCTAGTGATATCCCCAGTCTTTCCTGGTTAGGAAGCAGGGGTGCTGCTCCTTGGGCCCAGGGGCTTTGCCACTGTGCCAGATGACCTCAGCAGCAAGCCTTTAGATGTGGCGTGATTAATCATGACAATCATTTCCGGTTGCCATAGCACCTTTTGTCTTGAGGGAGACGGGAACCAAATCCACCACTGGGGAAGGCGGCAGCTTCTGGGGTGGCACCCATCAGCCAAGTGAAGCAGCCAGAGCAGCAAAGCCCCTCAGCAGAAACCCCCACCCTAGAGTCCTTCCCGTCAGTGCTGGCTCCCCTTCAGTGGGGAAAAGGAACTTTGTGCTTTCGGCTTCTAAGTTTCTTCTGCTGGGCTGTGGTCCTAGCTGACCACAGCATTTCTGCAAACTGGCTGGCTCCCCAGAGTGCCCAGTAGGACTGGGCTCTGTGTTCACTCATTGTCTCTAGTGGCCCCATCCGGTGGCATCTGATGGAGTCTCTGCTGAGTCATGTCATTCCCCAGATAAGACCTGTCACTATTCACACCCAAGAATGGACTGCGGCCCGCATGTCAGGGGAAGGTACTGGATCTGATGTAGGATCTGCAAATGATGGTAGGTGACCACAGCCCCAGAGGCTCTTGGTGGCAGGCAGGTCGGCACCACCGATGGCAAAGATGGCCCTAGCCTATCTGTAGTGCCTCTTTCTTTAAGGACAATGGCTCTGTCAATATGCACATGTCTATTACTCCAAAGGAGCCTGTGATTTTTGAGGCCACTGATAAAAAACTACATGGTTGATTTCAGTGAAATCATGCATAATGTGAGTGACTGAATTTTGCCTTTAAGTGAAGACAGAGGCTGGCTTGTGCAGCTGTGCCTCTATGCTCCAAGCACTGGGCTTTCTGAAACACCCATTTTTCAGGGCTGCAGTCACTAGCAAGGAGAATGAAAACAGGGCGTGAAGATCAAGAGGTCAGAATGTCTACCCTTGGGGCCCTCAATTGTGGCGGGTTTTCTGAGGTGGTAGAAGGAGTGTTGGGGTGCTCAGGCAGCGGGCAAGATAGGAGGTCTGCAGCGGAGGATGCTGGCTTGGCCAGTAGGCAGCAGTCCCAGACAACCAGGCTTTCAGTCCTTCCTCTCCGATCCCCGAATGGGTGGGGGTGGGCGGCCTGGGTGGGGGGAGGGGCTCTTGTGGAGTGTGTCCACCGCCTTCCAGTTTGTAAAGCAGGCTTCCTTCCATCATCCTGGGTGATTCTTACAGCTCCTGGGGAGGCTTAAATTAGTACCATTCCAATTTTACAGATGAGGAAACCAAAGCTGGGGACAAAAATGGCTCACCTGAGGCCACACTGCTGGTTAAGAAGCAGAGACCAGACTCAAATGCAGGTTTCCTGACCCCAACCCACTCACTTGGGGTCAAGTAGGAGAATTTCCCTGCTGTCTCTTGGCCGCCAATCTGGTGGGGACTGACTGGAGCCGTAAATGGAGCTCTAAATGTGGGAAACATCCTAAAGATGCTCCTTGAAGCTTCCGATTTCATTGCTCTAATGTAAGATTTGGATCTCCTCGGAGCAGTTCTAGTTGTGCTTAATTTAATTATTTGTAATGAAGCATTTTCACAGGCCCCTAGTAAAAATATGTGTAATTACGGAGTGTAATGATGTAGGACTCCCCGAAAATGCCCACAGCAACCCCTTCCTTGGGAAGACAAAATTTCCCGAATGGAGTAGCCCACTGCTTCTTTATCAAAATATCCCCCATAATTAGGTCACATTAAGGATGCAATGCCCGTAAAATTGGGTTGTTTAAAAATAATGAAACTTTAAGCAGCCAAAAAAAATTTTTTTAACAATTAAAGATTTTCAGGGAGTGATTAAGAGACAATTTCCTTCCAGTTTGAGCTGATTATAATGTCACAGAAGGAGTCAGATGCTGGGAAGGAAGGGAAGGGGCACCTTCACCCCTAGAAAGTGAGTGAGACCACAGTGAACTCAAGACACAGTGAGTTGTGAAGACCAGGTCTCAGAAACCCTGAATGTGCTGGGCATCGCCACTTACAGTGAGATTATGGGTTGAAATATGGCTGCCATTTTTTAAAGAAGTCCCACTACATGCCTTTGGGGTTCTGCTTTAAACACTGGGAAAAATCGGACGCCTGGGTGGCTCAGTGGGTTAAAGCCTCTGCCTTCGGCTCAGGTCATGATGTCAGGGTCCTGGGATCGAGGCCTACATCAGGCTCTCTGCTCGGCGGGGAGCCTGCTTCCTCCTCTCTCTCTCTTCCTGCCTCTCTGCCTACCTGTGATCTCTCTCTCTCTGTCAAATAAATAAAATCTTTTTAAAAAAATAAATAAACACTGGGAAAAGTCAGTGCAATGCACCCAACATGCCCCGTCTGGATCTATCACACCAAGCCCCAGCCCTCTTGGTCCTGTCTGATCCCCAGGCACAGCCTTCATCATAACCCGCCCTGCATCGCAGCGGCATCTGGTTGGTCTCTCTGCCCCTGGACTTAAACCCAGGATCAGAGAGAGGGAACCCTCCTGGAAGTTTCTGGAAGGCTCTCTAGAGAGTCCCAGAAATCAGCCCAGTAAATGCTGAATTGGGGGAAATGTGGGCATGTCTGCTTGCTCAGGGAAGGCCTTGATTTTCTAGCTTAGGTTCATCCTGATTCGGAGGTCCCCTCCTGGCCATCTGTGGATTGTTCTGGATCTGAGCACCCTTCTCATTCATTCACACATCCAAGCACTCACTAGTTATTTATGGAGTGGGTTCCCTTTGCAGAGACCATGCACTGCATACAGCTTTGTGTCCTCCATGCCCCTACCTTCTCAGAGGAAGAGGCAGACAACAAACAAGCGAAAAAATGTGGAATTTCAGGCTGTGCTAAGGGCCACGAACACAGGGATCAGGGAC
The DNA here is from genome assembly GCA_004023965.1 of Spilogale gracilis. NCBI lineage: Eukaryota > Metazoa > Chordata > Mammalia > Carnivora > Mephitidae > Spilogale > Spilogale gracilis. The sequence continues at coordinate 54,581 of PITA01002777.1, read as the reverse complement.
GCTGTGGGCAAGGCTGAGATCCAGGTTGGAGAGGCCTGGGAGGAAGAGGTGACTGAGGGCCAGGAAAGGGTCCCAAGTGGGTTTGCTTGCATAGGTGTGTCCACAATGAGTTTCCTTTGCCGGTTGTAAAACCTGCACGTGTCCTGGCCTGGTATCGCCCCCAGAGGTGGTGGTGAGCGGTGATAAGCAGCTGGCTCCCCTGCACTGAGTTGGGGCTGCCTGGAGGTCCTCTCAAGGATGAGGCCCCCTCACCTCTGACCAGTTCACCGAAATGCACACATCCCTTTGCTCTCCCTCTTTCCCTTCCTACTCTGTGCCTTGGCATGTGTGCCTAGGCTGGGGAGCACGATCCCTCCCCCAAATCAAGCTGTTGGCTGGGCCAGCAGTGGGGCTCATCACAGGGGGTGGGACCAGGGGGACGGGCCTGGACTTTGGGAAGCAAAAAACAGTTTTCCTTCTTTCCTTAGTGTCATTAGCCTTAGCGTCATTATGTAGATGGCTGGGCTTCTCCAGGCCAGTATCCCCCTGGTCCCCCTCCACGCTTGCTGCGGCACTGGGTATAGCCAGCGGGACAGTCCAGGAGAGAGCTGGGGCTCTGCCTCTCCCAAGCCTGACCAGGCCGCCACCGGAGCCCCTCACAAGCATGTGGACCTGTGAGGCCCTGTGCGGGCTGTCTGAGCCCCAGAGAGCTAGGGGCAGGTGGGCAGGATGAGACTGACAGGGGAGGAAACTGAGACTCACAGAGACAGCAGAGAGGTCCTGGCTGGCTGGCGTTAGGACTGGATGCAGAGTTTATTCTCTTACAGTTCTGGAGGGCCAAAGGGTTGACATCAGTATCAACGCATCGTCAGGACTCTTTCCCAGGCTCCAGGGAAGAATTCTGTCCGTTGCCTCATCTGGCTTCCGGTGGCTGCCACCATTCCCTGGCTTGTGCTCACGGCACTCCCATCTCCGAGGCCAGTGTCTCTGCCCCATCTTCATATTGCCATCTCTTCAGTGTATAAAAATCCCCCTCTGTCTCCCTCTTATATGAATATATGCAGCTGTATTCAAGGCCCAGAATCATCTCCCTATCTCAAGATCACATCTGCAAAACTCCTTTTTCCTGACAAGGAAATTTTGCAGGTTCCAGGGCCTGGGAGCTGATGCATATGGTGGAAATTATCCAGCCCGCCATACTCGCCCACACCATGGAGGCTGCACTGTCAGTGAACAGTGTCTACAACAGCTTCCAACTCAACCTTGGCTTTGAGTTTGGATGCATTTCTCTAGCGTCCACCCAGTCCTGTTGGTCAGGGCCCACCTCGATGACCTCATTTAAAGTTCAATTTAGACCTACCTCCAAAAACCATCACATTTTGAGGTCCTGACTTCAACACATGAATTCGAGGGGCCACAGTTCAGCCCAGAACCTGATCTTTCACGTCTCTCCTTTTACCGTATAGATTTCCCTACGTATCTTTCAAGGCTCAGTTCTACTGGGGCACCTCTTCCCTGAAGCTTCCCTAGAATTCCTCTCCCCCAGTCGAGGTCTTCATGCAGGACAGTGTTCACACGGCTGACACGGGTCCCACTGTGCCTCTCACAGCTGGTCCCAATGTCTACCTGCTCTTCCCCTAAAGCTCACGGGCTTTACCTTGGCTTTATATCAGTGTTCCCGGCTCAGGGTCTGGGATGTCAGAAATGCTCCCTAGACATTTACCAAACAAAATTAAATGCCAGAATCCTCTCCTCTGGACTCCAGGCCCTGGAGTCTTTCTCCTCTTGTCTATGGTTCCAGGTGGGAGTCCCATACATCACCCAGTCTCAGGTGTAACCCTGAGAACCTCCAGCTGAAGTTAAGTCATGGGGTATCTGTGAGCAAATAGAACATTTAGGGGAACATACCATCTTGTCTATTGTCTACTTCCCTGTTGAGGGCGCTCTGATTCATTGATGATTCTGCTGAACACAGAATAATTACCACAGTGCTTCCATTTAATTGTTCTGAAAGAGGGGACACAGTGAAATTCTCTTATGTGGAATAAAGCACCAAACAGGCCAAATGCTAAAAATGTGATGAGTCAGAAGGTTCTTGAAGGATGATAGCCCTATAGGACCACCAAGATGCTCCCTGGTTATCACTGAAGACAAGAGGAGTGGCCTTTGGGACTTATGGTCATGCCTGGCAGGCACGATGTCGGCTAAGTCCCATTTCTCTGCAGTACTTACACTTCTTACCCATGGCCTTTTCCCACCTCTTCTCCCCGTATTTAGTAAACCTGGCTCTGTTCATACACCTGAATGTCCTCAGGCCAACCGATCCTCTTTGGGCCTGGAGTGTCTTCCAAACAGATCATTGAACTTGTCCTGAGTCTCTCCTGGGCTTCTTGTGAGGGCCCAATGAGCTAACACATGCAAAAGAGCTTTGACAACAGTTGTTTGAGTATGTGATTAAAAATCATCATGACTAGCACCTGGGTGGTGCAGTCGATCAAGCATCTGACTCCTGGTTTCAGCTCAGGTCATGATCTCCGGAAGGTGAGATCGAGCCCCACAGAGGGCTCCATGCTCAGCATGAAATCTGCTTGAGATTTTTCTCTCTCCCTCGCTCTCTGCCCCGTGCATGTGCATGTGCACTCTACAAATAAATAAAATCTTTTTTTAAATCATCATAAAAAAATCATCATAACGGTAAGAAAGCTCTGCACCATCAATCCCAAAGCCACGCAGCCTACAGGAGAGAATCCTGCCCCCTGAGCCTCCATGGCCACTTGCTCAGTCCATCCCGACACTAGGGTTGAACCAGAAAAGCAGAGCCCCGCCGTCGCTGGCCTGTGAGGCCATCCGTAGGGAAGCCTGATCACAGAGGAGACATTTACATTTTACCAGCTCTCAGTTAAGGACTTGACACAGAGAAATAACTGCCCTTCTTTTTGTCTGAGAACAAGCATTAAATGACAAAACATTAGCCAGGGCCTGGGTTCACGGAGCCCACGGGTGGGACAGCAGCTTCGTGGGCCACAGGCTGCCGGCGGGGCTGGGGAGCCGGCGAGGTGAGCCTCTCCCGCCAGCAGGGCCCTTCCCATTCCTGGTCCTGGATAGTCACTGTTTCCCGCAGTTGCTTTCTTCATCTATCGCTGTCCACCCATTCTTTAAAATTTTTCATTCTTATTTGTAGACTGGCCTTAATAAACTCTCTTCAAGTACCGTGGGTTTGTTACTGTCACAGATGAAAACATTATTCATGGTGGGCTTGGTGACCGAGGACGACAGGTGCCCTTTAAGCTCCCTGCCGCTGACTGGGTGCAGAAGCTCCGCTGGAGAGAGGCCCTCCGTGGTCGATGAAGTCCGGGTCAGCCAAGCTGGCCGGTCGTTAACCGGCGCCCTGTCCATCAGCACACTGACCACGCCCACAGGTGGAGTCTCCTGCTCCCGCCTTGTGCGCTGCCTCCCCCCCCTCCCCTGCAATGCTCTGGCCTATTTGTTTAAAATAAAGATAAATAAGCAGGGGTGGGGAGGCAGCCAGTGAATAAGAATAAGAATGAATCTAATGGCGACCCCCACTGAAGAGCCATCAGGGAGCCTGGGAAACCATCTGGGCCAGGGTCAGGGAAGTGGGACACTGGTCACCTACACCCCCTCCCATGAGCTGCCACAGCCACCCTGTCCTGGGTTTAAAAGAAAGGTACTCCCAGGTGCCTGGCTGGCTCAGTCGGACAAGCATGACACTTTTGTTCCTGGGGCTGCAAGTTTGAACTCCATGTTGGGTGTGGAGGTTACTAAAAAAAACCCAAACAAACAAAAAACAAAAAAACCCCCACAACTTAAAAAAAGAAAGAAAGAAACTTCTAGAGAAAGATTTGAAGCTTGGTTCCTGCAGCCCAGGTCAAGGCTGATGTACCCATCAGGCACAGCGCCTAGGGCCCATGGAATTTTTTCATTTCAAATCAGAAGCAGAAACAAAAACATTATTATAACAGTAAAGACTATCTGATAATAGATCTGGCCTATATTTTATCTGCCTTGATTCCAGTGTAGTCATAAAATATAATTAAAATAGATATAATATATTCTTATATATTTATATATAACACAATATAACATAACATATAATATAGATAAATATTATATATATTTATTATATATATTATATATCTATATAATGGAGGAAGAGACCCACAAAGACAAAGGCACCTATGTTTTTGCATGACCCATGGAAGTCTCAATGCAGCCACTGGTCCAAGCTCCAGTTTCAAACCACATCTGATACTCTTCCCATACAGGCCATCCATAATCTCATTAAAAGTTTAGCACAGCCCAGCTTGGTGGCCGTCTCTTATAACCTGAGATAAACATTCCAAGGATGCTAGCTTGGCAGGGTAGGAAAACACTGCATCAAATTGTAAATCAAGGCTGCTCCCATTAGCTTAAATATCAGACATTTCTCTGGGAAGTCTTGGGGACGTTCTTAATGTGCCTTTCACCAGCCCGACTGCATGCGGAGCAGGCGGAGCCCTCTCTGCCACCAACCTGCTTGAAATATACATTTTTTCCCCTAGCAACTTAAAATAAGCCTGACCACGCTAGGGCAGAGTTCTCTCACACAGCACTTATTTCCATCTCGGGAGGGGCCGGCCCTGTGCGGTGACACGGTTTAGGCATTAAAGACAGAGCCAAAGGGCTGAGACGGCCACAGCGTCCCCCAGCGCATCGCCGCTTGGACGAGAGGAGTCCTCCCGGGCCACCGGGCCCAGAGCTGGCGAGGTAAATCACGCCACGTTCCCCATTAACGTCTCCTGTTGTCGCAGGGTGGTAATTCTGACAGCCAAAGAAGCTACGAAACTGCATATGCTATTGGGTGACATGTAATTTTAACTTCATTCAGGAGCAAGACTTTTGAGACATTGTTACCTGCGGGAGCAAGCAATAAAGCAAGGATGTGCAGGAATGTGTCAAATAGAGGACCTTCCTAAATTACGCTGGGAGGCACAGATTAATACATTTAATATATTCCGGTCATGAGTGAAGTGCTCATAGAGAACAGCTGCTCCTTCAGCGATATCATTCACGGGAATGAACTACAGTCGCACTGACAGCCTGGAAAAATGCCCCCACTTTTCAAACTGTACAAATGGTGGTTGGACACAGTAACTCAAAACTGGACACTTCATTTCAAGTTTAAAGCTAGTGGCCCAGCCACAAACTATTACTCCATCTTCTTTATTTGTGGTCCATGGTTTTGTACTCTTTAAGAATCAAATAAATACTGGTGTAATGGTTAGCAACTGCCAGTTCAACGAAAAATACTGCTAAATTCACCAATAAGTCTTTTTTCCACACACACAAATTTATGCCCCAAGAACCGAGCCCATTCCTGCCACAGGGTCTGGAGAGTTTTTTAATGTACAGGGAGACTCACTTTAGTGATAAGAGTTTAAACCTGAACTCCTTTTTCCTTCCCTCTCGCTCATAGATCTGGCGCCGGGAACAGAGGGGGGTAAACAATCAATATATGTAAGTAGAGGCACGTTGGCTCGAAGGCTCACAGCTGGGCAGGAGCAGCGAGGAACCACCCCTGGGTCCCGCTGCCCTTTCAGCTCCACTTGGCTTCTGGAATTCCAGTCGATGCTGGGAGTCAGTCGTCCAGGTGGGCAGTGCCGAGGGCACCCTGGGCTTCACATCGCCCCGAGTGCTGGCCAGCGTCAACAGTGGGTATTATTGCTGCGGAGAAAAATATCTGCCGTTTTTCAGAGGGCCTTCTTTTTTTAACTTTTAAAAACAGCTTTATTGAGATATAATTCACACATCATACAATCCGCCTATCTAAAGTGTACAATTCAGTGGGTTGTGATTTGTCTGTAGATAGGTGTAGCCATCACCACAGTCCATTTTAGAATGTTTTGTCACCTCCCCAAACCATTGACTGTAACTTCCCATTTCCCTTCAACCCTCCGCCCTAGGGAACCACAAGTCTACGTTTTGTCTCCAAAGACTTACACACTCCGGGTAGTTCATGTAAATGGAATCAAATGATGTGGTCCTTTGTGACTGGCTTCTTTCACTGAGCATCTTTCCAGGGTTCATCCATGTTGGAGCCTGGGTCAGCACTTCATTCCTTTTTTGTGGCTGAATAATATTCTTTGGCATGGATGGACAGCATTGTATTGACTCATTCACTGGTTGATGGACCCAAGTGCCTCCCAAGCTTCCCTCCCTCAAATCTTCATAGCAGGCCTACTATGTGCCGAATAGGCAGAGGGCAGCAAATCCTGGATTTATCCATGGCTTTGAGTTCTTGCAACTAACACCAGGCACCATTCGCTCCTGGCTGGTTCTCACTGAACCATCTCAAGCCAAGCACCCTGCCTAAGCATCTTACCTGGGACAACAGCTCTGAATGGGGCTTCCTGTTCAAGGATCTTTCTCCCACATGGGGTGGATATACCCAGGCTAGCGGCAGTCCAGTGACCTGGGAGATGTCAAGCTCAGTGAGGGAGGGAGGGAGCTGGGCTGCATGTTCTTCAGAAAGATGGCCTTGGGAGTCCAGAGGGCTAAGTGCTCTACAGAGATCATGAACAAGCAGTAGAATGTGTGGATTTGGGGTTCATCAGGGCTCCTCTCAATATATACACTGGGGTGAGGGGCTGTCTGTGACTTGGTCACTTTTCTAAAGGTAGACATCCCATCAGGGGCCCGACTGAGACCAGAAAGGCCTGGTTCCCACAAGGAAGTCAAAGCAGAGATTTGGGTCCTGTGGCCCTAACTTCTCCCCATGCTGAGAAATCGTGCCCTGGGCAGAGACTGTGCCTTCCCACCTGACATCCTTTCTCCCCCTTCATCCTCTTCAACAAATACATCCGGGCATCAGTATGCTGGCTCACAGACTACATTTCTGTGAGGGTTGGTCAGTGAGAAAACACCAAAGCTGGGCAAGGATCACAAAAAACAAACTTTCATTATGAAAATTTTCCAGCATAAAGAAAGGTAGAGAGGGGCACTTGGCTGGCTCAGTTGGATGAGCATGGGAATCTTGGTCTCGGGGTTGTGAGTTTAAACACCCTGTTGGGTATAGAGATTACTTAAAAAAGAAATAAATACTTTAAAAAAGAAAGATAATGGACATCCATATATACCCATCACCAAGATTCAATAGTTGTTAACAGTTTGCTATTTTTGCCTCTTCTTTTTCTCAAAGTAATTAAAAATAATGACAGACACGGGTGCCTGGCCAGCTCAGTTGGTGGATCATATGGCTCTTGATCTTGGGGTTGTGAGTTCCAGCTCCATGTTGGGCATAGAGCCTACTTACAAAAGACTGCAATGACATTTTACCTGTAAATATTTTAGGATGCATCTCCAAAAAAGAAGGATATTTTCTTATATAACCACAATACCCATCACACCTAGTAAAAAAAAACAAAAAACACAATGATTCCTTGTTATCATCAAAGAATCAGCCCATATTTAAGTTAGAATATCTTTTCAAAAGAGGCTAACTCTGATGGGAGACAGGTGTCTTTTTGACCCTTCTCACCTTGTCTTTCTGCTTTCCTAAATCACAAACATGAAGGCTAGTGCTCCAGCAGCCATCTTGGGACTCTGAAGTCAACTGGAGGACAGAAGCCAGCAAAGTGGAAGAAAGAAAGTGTAGGTTTCCAGATGAGCACAACCAAACAAAAAATAAAAGCAAAGAAACAAGAAAATACACAAATAAAACCCCTCAAAATACCAGTTTAATCTGAATTTCAGATAAACAATAAGTAATTGGTTTAGTATATGTCTCATGCACTATTGGGGACATATGTATATTTAAAATTATTCATTATGTATCTGAAATTCAAATTTCACTGGGCATCCTGCATTTTGTATGGCTACTGTGTAATGGACCTGTATTCTTGCTCCCTATAGAGCTGTCACAACAGCCCTGGGTTGTCTACCTTTTTGTCCTCTCATTGTATTTAATTAATTCCTTTAATTAACATCTATTTAAGTACCTAAGAGGTGCTATGTCTCAGAAAAAACCCCGTGGACACAAGCAAATGAGCATATAGGCCTCACAGTCTAGTGCATAATATAGATCTTAAGGCAAATATCCGGGTACTACAGATGAGAAATGAAAAGAGGTGTGAGATTCTCTCCTCCCCCACACTCATCCATGCTGATGACTCTCAGGTCCCTGAACACTGGTTTGTTTCCCACTTCTGGCTTCTGACCCTCATCCTGGGATGTTCTCATCCCATACATCTGCTCCTTTCACCTCTTCCATTTATTCATTCCGTGAAATTGATTAAGCAACCGCTATGTCATGTGCTACTGGGGAACAGAGGGCCTTGCCCTCCGGGGGCTTACAGCCTGATTGCTCCTCGAAAGTCTCCCAGGTGTCACCACAGCTATGAACCGTGATGTTGGTGGTACAAGCACAGGGAGGGGAGGAGAAGGCAAGCCAACAATACATTGGGGGTTTGAGAGACAAATAAAAGCTCATTAAGCAAGTGAGGGGCGATTACAGCTGTAGATGGAAGTCAACCAAGGGAAGGAGCCTCCCCACTCTGTGACTGGTCCCAGCGACAGCCCCTCCTCTTCTCTCCGTGGGAGCAGGCCAGATCCAGGGAGGTTCCCAGGCACCCCAGGGTGGACAGAGACCTGCCGGGGAGCCACAGGGCATTTGTCTGCCTCTGGTTACACCGCAGTCGCTTCCTGAACTCGCTTGGGGCAGAAGCCCACACCTGGGCCTGTGAGTCATAGAGTTCAGTGTCCTCGGCCCATGACATAATTCCCTGCAAAAAGAGGCTGGAAGGCCGGGAGCTGGCACCTTCTCCAGTGCCCTCTGCCATTTTGGGAGCCTTCCAGGTCGATACTGGAAGGTATTTTCGCCATGATTTGGTTCAACCACCTACTTAACTGATGAATAAACTGAGCCACAAAGAGAGGAAAGAATTTTCCCAAGGTCACATCCTGCATTCTGGTTCTGCTCAGCTTGGCTGGAGGCCAACTGGCCTGCGGTCCACACATACCGATCCTTCCCGTTCAATCCCTGGCAGAAATTACACCCAGTGAGCAATATATATATATATATATACATATATAATTTTTTAAAAGCTTTTCTTTATTTAGGGGCGCCTGGGTGGCTCAGTCATTTAAGCCACTGCCTTCAGCTCTGGTCATGATCCCAGGGTCCTGGGATTGAGCCCCACATCAGGCTCCCTGCTCGGCTGAGAGCCTGCTTCTCCCTCTCCCTCTGCCTGCCGCTCTGCCTGCTTGTGCTTTCTATCTCTTTGTCAAAATAAATAAATAAGGGGCGCCTGGGTGGCTCGGTTGGTTAAGCGACTGCCTTCAGCTCGGGTCATGATCCCGGAGACCTGGGATCGAGTCCCACATCGGGCTCCCTTCTCGGCGGGAAGCCTGCTTCTCCCTCTCTCACTCCCCCTGCTTGTGTTCCCTCTCTGGCTGTGTTTCTCTCTGTCAAATAAATAAATAAATAAAATCTTTTTTAAAAAAGATTTTATTTATTTATTTTGACAGAGAGATGCACAATGAGAAAAGGAACACAAGCAGGAGAGAGGAAAAAGCAGGCTTCCCACCGAACAGGGAGCCCGATGTGGGGCTCGATCCCAGGACCCCAGGATCATACGTGAGCAGAAGGTAGACGCTTAAAGACTGAGCAGCCCAGGCACCCTTTATATATATTTATTTTAAAGATTCTATTCATTTATGAGAGAGAAAGAGAACCTGAGTGGGGGAGGGGCAGAGGGAGAGGAAAAGCAGACTCCCCACTGAACAGGTAGTCCCGACGCTCTCCCAGATTTGGGGGTAAATCCCAGGACTGTGGGATCAAGACCTAAGTCGAAGGCAGACACTTCCGACTGAGCCACCCGGGCGCTTCCCCCCCAGTGAGCATTACGATTACAACCGGCTCTTTGGGGCACCCCCTCAGTGGTCGAACCCCTTTATGACAGCCAGCCCTCCCAGAGAGCTCAGCATGGCAGCTGTCGAGAAGCCCAGGCCACCCTACAGGATGCAGACTGTGACTCCAGGAGCTGGCTCACGTTAGGGGGAGCCGCCTGGCAGACAGCTGGGCATTCTTGAGACCCTGCTACCGGGCCATGGGGAGGGTCCTCCCCCAGCCTTATCCTCCTTTCCTTCCCTGGGGGAGTCTGTCCTCCAACCCGGATTGTGGCTATGGCTAGAGGCAAACACAGGGTGGAAGCCATGGCCACTGCTGCTGAGTGAAGGGGAAAGGCTGCCTTGAGGGAGGAGCTTTGGGATTGCAGCCTTCTGGGGGTAGAGTATTCAATGGCAGCCTGAGGGAGTCCTTGGGGTGGGTTTAGGGCTGCTTCCCTGGGTTCGGTGGGGTGAGGGGAAGAAGGTGAGGACAAGGCTGGAAAAGATTTCCTGGGAGGGCAGCCCTGGATCAGGGTTTAAAGGCCCTCTAAAGCCCTCCTCAGGCAATCCCTGATTTCCTGATGAGGCCGGAGAGGACAAGCATCCCTCAAAAGGCACACAGCAGAGAGACCTGGCCTCCCAACTCCAAACCCAGAGCTCCTCCCTTACGCTTCTCTCCTTTTGTGGCCCACCTTCGCCCCGGGCCCTCGAGAAACACCAGCACCCCTGGATGCCGCTGCGGCCCACACAGCGGGCTGAGAATGTTCTGGAGCCCCACGGTGTGGCCGTGCAGGCTGAGCGAGGCGTCTCAGGAGCGTGGGGCGTTACCCTTCATGGACTCAAAGGTTAGGTGCCGATTCCACCTTGCCGCTGCTGATGAAGAACACGGAAGACAGATGGGGGCTGCTCCCACCCACAGAGTGCTAATTCTGCTAACCACTGGACCAGGAAATGGCTGGTCATTTGCGCCACCATCAAGACTCAGGGAGGCTGCGGGGAAAGCTCCTTCTCTTTAACGCTGCCCCCCTGTTGGCTGTCCCCAGGGTGGTTGCTCCAGCCGGTCTCCAGAGCTGTGGGTCGCAGGAAGGATGGGACAAGTGACCGACATGTGGACTTCTGGGGGAACCCTTCACCTGCTCTCAGGCTGCCCTGGGCCCCTGCACCTCCAACTTTGCGCTCACAGGACCCCCCCCACCCCGCCGCCAGGGCTGTGGCCAGGACAGGGAGGCCCAGTGGGCAGCCACCAGGGCCATGAGGTTCCTGGAAAAGACCAGAATTACCATTGTGGCTAACCGTCATCTCTGAACTCTATGCCTTCTCTAGCCCAGTGGGGGCCCCCTCTCCACGGCTTCCGGGGTGGCAGGGTCTGTGGGGCAAGATGGCTGCCTGCTAGTTACAGAGCTGTTTTCAGATCATGTGATGTGCCTGAGGTCACTGGGCTGCCATTCAATGCCCCTGCAATCCAAACCTTGCAGCCCCAGTCCTGTGGACTCCAATCAATCCTTCTGGGCCCCTGTCCTTCTGACCACAATCACAGAGGTTTGCACTGAGTACAACCGAACTGGGAAAGCACTCCCCGCCAAGAGAGTACAGACCTGGAGCCTCTGCCCCACCCAGGCCCTGGAGGGGAAAGATCAGGGTACTGATTCCTCTGTGTGTGTGTGCTTTCCCAGTCATTCTGGGCAAAGACTTGTAAGGGAAGGAGCTCCGCATCTCCTAAGGATCCCGAGAGAGCACCTGCGGTACAACAGGTCCATGTCATTTTAAGAAAATTTAGGAAAAGTGTGCTTAGAAAAGGCAATTTTAAATGAAGCGGCTTGAAACCAGGAACTCCTTTCCTAGCAATCATGGTAACAAAAGAGGCTTGATGTGGAATTTGTCTGAAAGCTTGAATTTGTTTTAAAAGTTAAAATTTTTATTATGACTCGCTAAAAGAAATGCATCTTGTTTTTCAAATTAAGGCTATAGTTGCATCTATAATCTTAGACGGAGCAAAGAAGGAAACCAAATGTCAATTTGGGATGCACATTTTTCAGCACAAAATTGTGTGATGGCTCACTCAGTCTGCCATTCTTTGTGGGTGATTTTCACAGCATGGTCTTACAAAGGGTCGTTTTTGCAAAATTATCCAAAGGCTTCATGCACCTCCATGAGTGTGTGTTTTAATTCCTGGCACTCAGATCGTTCTTTTTGGGGTGTCTGCTGTGCCCTTGCCTATTTTTCTCTTCAAAGTAAGAATGGCTAGATCCTCCTCCTCCAAGGACTTTGCATTCGAACGCGTCCCCGGCACCATTTCCACGGCTCCATGAAATCCTGCCGGCAGTTTGTAGGTTCCCTCTGCACTCAGTTTCCACCTTGTAATCGATAGATGCGGGTTTGCAGAGGTGAGCAAAGATGGACATTCAGCTCAGTGCAGGTGCATACGAGTCTTACAGACAGTTGGTTCCTTAGTGAACAGCGTGATGATCACTTCCGCTGCTCTAAGGAACCTACATGACCTCGGGACGCAGAGGCTGTATCCTAGGATTATGTGGACCTCTGTGGGGGTGGTTCTCCTTTTATGTATCCAGATTCTTCTCCAGACAAGAAACAGCGGGGGGTGGGGGGCAACATGCTTCCTCCTGTGCTCTCTCTGCTCGTCCTTTGTGGGCCACGTCTGAGACTCGTCCCTGGAGGGGACATGATCATACCTCTGAAAAGGATCAGGTCAGGTGTAAACAGCAGAGCTCTGTCCAAGGGAGCTCCACGCCTAACTGTGCCCTCCTCAGATTGGGTTCTGGCAGCCTTCTCATCCCTAGAGAAGGCACAGGATTCTGCGATGGTGATACTTCCTGTGCTGTTTTCCCAGGGGCAACAAACAGGCGGCAGGACTCAAGGACTCCAAGAGGCAGTGAGCGGCACTTTGGGAAACTCACTTCATTTAGCGCTAACAGTCTTCCAGGCTGTAAGTGATATCGGGAACAAATTTCTTGAGAGCGTGCCACATGCCAGGCACTGCAGTAACCACTTTGAAAGTAGTATCTTAGTTAATGCTAACTGTGCATTTGGTCTCACCCCATTTCACCATTGAAATAAAGAGATAGAGAGATGATTTTCTTTGCAGGTCACAGAAGTGGTAGATGGCAAATTGAGGTCTGAACCCGGGTGGTCTTACTCTAGAACCCATATTCTTAGCTGACGTTGTACTCAAAACAATCTTGGCTTTCTCTTCTGGGTATGAATAACGCTGGGGGTGGAGCAGAACCGATGTGTTCTGGGATTGTCCAGCCCCTCACCCCCATTTGTTGAAAATGCAGCCTCTAACATTCAGAGCAAAGTGCAAATAAAAACCCAGGATCTCCTGAACTAGTAAGTGTGCTTTACGTTTAATCATGAATCCATTTTGAAAAGTCTATGCATAGTCAAGAAACAGTCTGTCTTTTAGGAAAGGCGACCCAGAAAAGCTGTTGTCAGCCAGTCTCAACAGGCATGGGAAATATTTTCTCAAAGATGTCTCATTTCTTGAAACTAATAAAATAATTGGGTTGAACATGCTCCATGCAGAATTTCCCCTACCAGTGAGCTCTTTCATAGCCACTGAAAAGTCACTTTTTGGGGGGCTCATTATCCCTCAAGATCTTGAGCTGCTCATTTGCATATGAAAGAGGAAGTTCATAAAAGCCCTTTCTTATTTTCTAACACGAGTTCAATCAGGGACCATTATCACCCTATAGAAAGACCCAAATGGCATATGGATCATTCTGGAGAAGGGTGAGCTCCTTTTAAGAGAATTGTTTTAGTTTTTGCAGGAAATTAATCAGAGGGATGGGCTTTGTGGAGCGGGAGCAAATCTAATCTGTCCTTTGTTCGAATTTGCCTTGCTCCAATTCCTAGCAATTGTAGACAACATGCTCTTTTGTTCGGGAGACACTTGTTACATGCATAATTAGAGACTGCAGTAGCTGTGTTTAAAGAAAAACTGTTTTCCAATGTAATGTGTGATCTTGATAATAGTATTTTCATCAAAGGTAGCAATTACATTCATTAAGCTGGGACTGGCGTGGCGGCAAGGAAATTAAGTGGAAAGCGAATAAAAAGCTCCCCTCCCCCCTTTGTTATCTCCTTCTCTTTATAAGTTGAAATGCACCATGGTGAGCTGGGACTGAGAAATACATAGCGAATATAAAAAAATAAGTCCTCCTTAACCTTTCTGAATAATGACCCTGCAGATATCCTAGGGACGGCAACTGTAAGATGCACTTTTCAAATTAAAGGGCTTTATTCTACCTTAATTTCCTATGCAAGTTTTAAACGAGCTCAACATATGATTCAGGTCTTCAAAGGCTTCAGGGCTCTTTAGGATTAATTCACTGTTCTTTGCACCCATAAATTAATAGTTTTGTGTTCTCGAAAAACCCACAACAGGACATACAGCAACCATTTTACGAAAGAAATAAGGCCATTTGCAAACTATTTTTAATTAACTATTCATTTGGGCTTCCTTATACTTTAAGAGTTGCTATAAATGAAGTCCACACACCGAGTGTGGGGGGGAACACAGCGCAGGAAGGGAGCCCCCCAGCCAGCTTCCAGAACCTCACTGTGTTGTGAGAAATTTATTCTGGAAAAGACGACAAAAAAAAAAAAAAAAAAGTGTGTGTGTGTGTATGTGTGTGTGTGTGTGTGTCTCCACAGATGCTCTGTGTCCTTCCCCAACCCGCCCCCCTCTTTATCCCCGATTAAAAGTCCTGCTTGAAAAATGTCCTTGCAATGCCTCAAAGGGCTTTGATGATTTCAATTTTATTCAACAGAGCACAATGATAGCCAGACATTTCTGGGCAAAAGTAGATGGAAATATGCCACCTCCTATCAGCACCCTAGCTCCGGCCAATGTTTGACCTGAAAAGCTTTCTGAGAAAATGAAACCAGTCCACAAAAATCAATTGGGGACCCCTATTTCTTGTGATTGGACACGCACAGCTCTGCAGCAAGAATCATTATCTCTAAATTGATTGACCCAAATGTCATGCAGATCATCTTGGAGCGGAAGCCAAAGTGCTTGAACAGGCTCCGTATTTTCTGCTCGCTGCACAGCCAGATGTGGCGGGGGCCAGTGACGCCCAGCCTCTCGCCACTCGGGTCAGGATGCTTCACCTTTGCCTAGGGACTTGCTGTAATTTGAGAAAAGGGGGGACTTCAGACGTTTTTTGACTTTACTTTCGGACTGGCTTGTCAGCAGTTGGTTTGAGTTTATGAAACAGGAGGAAACTGGGAACAGGGAAGAGTGCACGTTTTACCAAATGGCTTACTGTATACCACATTCTCCGCCAGGGACTATACACGTTATATACTCTTTCCCGTACGGTAAGCTTTGGAGCATGATTTCCATTTTACAGCTTGAACATAGAGCATTAGGGAAGTCAACCAAGCCGCCCAAGTTGTCCAATCCAGTTGGGGACCAGACATCCATACCCCACCAGTCTGAGATCACGGTTCAAGATCCTGGTCATCCACTGAGTGATCATGGGAACAACAGCCTTCCCCCCTCTGGGCTCAGGTCCCCTCGATATGAATTAAGAGGGTAGCTGGCAAGTCCCTAGCCTCCCAAGCAGCAGCTTATGACGACATGATTTTTCAGAAGACTTTTCTGGTTATCTTGTCTGGGCAGCAGTTTGCTTTGGGGTCTCCCCATACGTAGTCTCGATGGCAGACAGAGGATGGAGCCCGGGGCCCAGGGATCGCAGGCTGCAGGAGACGCCGGGAGGTGGTCCAGCGACAGGGTGGTGGGAGTGGATCTCCCCGCACCTATGTGGGTAAACAAGAAGGAAATCGCGCCTCCCTTAAATTTTGATTGTGACAAGCTTATTGGGTTGCAGTGTTTATGGATCTTTTCTAATATCATCCCCAGTTACCCTGGGACCCAGCCCTCACTCCTGCCAGGGTGGCAACTCTCCTGACAACAGTAGATCACGGCTCAGTGTGAGAGCTTCTTAATCACTTTCTGTTCATTGAACAGCCTCGGTTCAGTTCTTAAGGCTTAGCTCTGCTCATTTAGAAATTGCAGTCTTGCGTCTACTTTGTGCCTTGAACTTCAGTGCTGCCCATGCCTGTGTGTATGCGTGTGTGTGCACACGTGTGTGTGCGTGCATGTGTATGCGTGTGGTGGAGCAGAGAGCGTGCAGGGTCCCTCTTGGCCTTTCCTTTCTTCATCTGGGGCTGGGATTGGGCGAGGGGAAGAACCAAGACAACTCGGCCTCCTCCCGTGGCTGGTGAGGTGCGGTCCCTCATCGCTCTTCGGGTGCTAGTTCCTTCCCTCTGCATAGGCTATGACGGAGTGTTGGTCACAGCAAGTCCTGCTATCAATGGGACTTGTTTTCTGGGCCCTGGGGGTGGGGAGGCATCTCTCGCAAGAGTGGCTGCATTTTACTGCTGACTGTGTGTTTTCCTCTTCTGTGTGTACCTTTTTGTCCTCAAGGTAAAAGATTCCAAGAAGATGGTAGAACACAGCCTCATCTGCCACCAGAACCAGCTCTCAGGCACACACAGAACCCATCTGCCTCCGCTTTTTGGAACCAGGAACTCAAGATAGGGCAGTCCTGGCTGTCTCAGAGGGCTCTTTCATGGCACCGTTGTTCCCTGACTTTCTTCTCTCCTGCTCCTGGGCGGAAAATCAGCACTCCATAGGCTAAGTAGTGCATTCAACTGTGAGCACAATGCCAGGCTACCTTCCCTGTATGGGCCCCCAAGCTTGGTTTTGGGGAGGTAAAGCACCCTCTCCGCCCCCCTCAGCCTGTGTCTCCCCTACACTGACGATGGCTGGTGGAACTGGTGCCTCCCAAGGCCTGTGAGGACGTAGCCCAGCCTTCCGGCGGTTTTTCTGAACTTGGAATATGAGGTACTTAGGTACGTCATCTTGTAATTATTTGCCCAAACTGGGAGGCCCTTTTAAAAGTGAAAGATGGCCCTGTTGATAATTATTCCGAGACAACAGGCATAGACTGGGACTGTCTGGGGGGAAACTGAGACCCATGGCCCCCCCAGTCCTGAGCACAACGACTCTGGCTCCAGGTCTGCAAAAGGCAAATTCACGTCCCACACCCTGTGCCCCAGCAGGCAGTGTGACATCGGCGCTGCAGCTCCACGGGGGGTCTCCCTGGAGTTCCGCTTGGGTTCTGGGGTTTCCCGCAGCTCCTAAGTGCACTGTGGCCCTCCACCAGACAGCGCCGCTCTCCTGGCCCCGGGCACTGCCTTGGTTGACTTCTCTGCTTTGTCTGGGACACGCATGAGATCAGGGTCAGAGGGCTGTGCCATCCAGTCTCCTCATGTCCCTTACACCTTCTCCTCTGGCACACATGGCGACATGTGGGGATTGAAGACCTCTCTTGTCTCCCAACCTGGGAAAGTGTCCTTTCGTTTGAGGCAAATTTATTTCTCCTCAAGCCTTCCTCTCCATTGGACTTAGGTTTCCTCTGGCCTTCAAACTCTGTTTCTGCTGAAAACAGGAAGAAAAGTCAGGAAGTCTGCTACAAACGTTACATGAGGCAAGGAGCATAGAACTTACTTGAATGGGGAGAAGAGAAAGGAAAAAATACTTAAAAAAAAAAAAGAAGAAGAAACTCTGAAAATTAAACTTGCCATACTGCTTCAAAGTCAAAGCTCTTGAAGAACAATATGTTTGCTTAAGCAGGCGCTCTGGGCATCAGGTTTTTTTTTAATGGTTTATTTATTTGAGAGAGAGAGAGCACATGTGAGCAGGGGATGGAGAGAAGGGCAATGCAGGAGGGAGACAGAGAATCTCAAACAGAATCCCCACTGAATGCAGTCTGACACAGGTCTCCAGCGCACGATCCCGGAGATCATGATCTGAGCTGAAACCACGATTGGTACATTCAAAGGACTGTGTCACCCGGGTGCCCCTCACTTGTTCTTCTGAGGGAGCAGCTGCTGCGTCTTCTAGAGCAGCCCAGACCAATTGGATTGGAATATACTCTGTGTCTGGGCTGCCCAATGCGGGAACCATTAGCCAAACATGGCCAACGAGCACTTGGAACCCGGCTAGTGCCACTGAGGAATCGAATTTTAAATTTGATTTATTTTTAACTGATTTAAATGTAAATAGTCATATGTGGCTAATAGCTATATATTGGGCAGCACAGTTCTAGAAAAATCATTGAAGAGGAGCAATATAATCTAACTTATATTTAAAAGACTGTTTCAGGCTGACAGGGAGAAAACGGGTTGGGTATGGGGAAGAGAGGAAGCGGAGAGCTAGTTAGGAAGCCCTATTCCCAGGCTGAGGTCACACCTTGGATTAGACTAAAGCACTAGGAGAGAGGGGAAGATGTGCAGATGAAGAACTGTTTTGGAGGTAGAGCCAGTGAAGGAGGCCCGCTGGTGACTGGGCTTCCATTGGCCACTCTGAGGACCACATTGACGGCTAGACAGGTCTACTCTAGAGGGGTCCTTTTGGAACCACGCATGAGTCATCACAGAGCCCCCCGACACTGGGGAGGTCTTCTTTCAGTGGTGGACTCGGCTGGTTACATACATACCGGTTTGAATAATGTCTCCCCAAATCCATGCCCACTGAGAACCTATGAATGTGACCTTCTTAAGAAATATCGTCTTTGCAGATTTCATCCAGATGAGGTCATACTGGATTAGGGTGGGCCCCAAATCCAACAGGACTGGTGTCCTTAGAAGAGGAAGGGAATTTGGACACCGACATTCCCTTGGAAGGAAGATGGCCATGCAGTGCCACGAGCCCAGGAACCTAAGGGTGACCAGCAGTCACCAGAACTAGATGAGACAAGGAAGGATGCTCACCTAGAGCCTCTAGAGGGAGTATGAACTTGCCAACACCTTCATTTCAGACTTGTGGCTTCCAGAACCCTGAGGGAATTCATTTCTATTGTTTCTAGACACCCAGTTTATGGTATGTTGTCAGAGCAGCCTGGGACATAGACGCCCTGAGCCAGCATCCACTCCCTGCTTTCTTCCTAGAAGACCTAGATTTTGTTTCAGCAACCAGCCCTCCTCCAGTAGCCACAGACCTAAGGAAGCAGACCTTTCCTGGGTGGGCACTGTTGACCTAGAGGCAATCCTTCCTTCTTGCCAGGGATGATTTTGGAGTGGGCATGTGACCCAGACACTGGCCATAGAGGCCATCTGCTTCCATTGGTTCTAAGACATTCTTCTTCCCTAGGACATGATTGTGTCAATGACTAAGACCTCTAGCTGCTGCAACAAACCAGGCACCAGCCTAGGATGATGTCCATGGAAGGGTGTCAGGGAATACAGATGGGAAGAGCCTCGGCCCACTGACCTTTAAGCAGCTGAATCAACTCGCCCTGAGTCTCGGGCTTTCAAGCCAGGTGACATAACCAAGACAAGGCTCCTACCTCCTTCATCCAAGTGGTTTATCAAAATACAAACCCTAAGAGAAGAGTGTTGGCAAAAACCATTGTCCACATCTGGCTGCTTTTCTAAATGATCTTTTAGCACCTCCAGCATTCCCAGCGGTAACCCCCTCCCAACCGTTGAATGCAAACAATGAGCAAAAGAGAGGAGAAATGTTCACTAAGTTGCTACTCTTTTAAGAGCTAACTGGGGGACCAGGGTTGGCTCTGTCGGTTATGTGCCTGACTCTAGATTTCGGCTCAGGTCATGATCTCGGGGTCATGAGATCAAGCCCCACATCATGGCCCTGCACTGGGTGTGGAGCCTGCTTAAGACCGTCTCTCTCCCCTGCTACTCTGCCTCCCTTCCCCAACCCAGTCTTTCTCCCTTTCTAGGAAAATGAAAAATAAAAAGAATAAAGCACTGACCAGTTAGTGCTTCCTATCTGGCCATCCATTCCACAGACATTTTGTCAGCACCTAGTCTCAGCCTCTTTGGAGGCTGGGGTGGGGGGTGTCTTGGTGTCTTAGAAACAACATTTATTTCTCGAAGTTCTGGGGGCTGGGAAGTCCTATATCATCATGACACCATCAGATTTTTTAAAAAATTTATTTATTTATTTATTTGACAGAGAAAAACACAGCAAGAGAGGGAACACAAGCAGGGGGAGTGAGAGAGGAAGCCGAGTTCCAGCCAAGCAGGGAGCCCGATGCAGGGCTGGATCCCAGAACTCCTGGATCATGACCTGAGCCGAAGGCAGATGCTTAACGACTGAGCCACCCAGGTGCCCCACCATCAGATAAAAAAAAATTTTTTTACTTAAACTCAATTTAGTTAACATGAACTGTATTATTAGTTTGAGGGATAAAATTTAGTGATTCATCAGTTGCAAATAACACTCAGTGTTCGTTACATCAAGTGCCCTCCTTAATGCCCATCACCAACTTACCCCATCCTCCCAACCCTTCCCCTCAGCAGCCCTGTTTATTTCTTAGAGTTTAGCATCTCTTATGGTTTGCCTCCCTCTCTGTTTTCATCTTATTTTATTTTTCTTTCCCTTCCCTTATATTTACTTGTTTTGTTTCTTAAAATTCCACATATGAGTGAAATCATATGGTATTTTTCCCTGACTGACTTATTTCCCTTGGCATAATATCCTCTAGTTCCATCCACATCATTGCAAATGGCAAGATTTCATGCTTTATGACGGCGGTGTACAGATGAGGACCGCCTTCCTGCTGTGCCCTCACATGGCCCCAGTGCGCAGGGCTCGCTCTGGTCCCACTTCTATGGGCACTAATCCCACTCATCCCCACCCTTCAAAGGTCACACCACCAACACTAACACCTTGTGGGTTAGGATTTCAACATATGAATTTAGGAGGACACATATCAGATGGGAAGTGTTCTCTTACGCTTAGCCCAAATTAGGCGATTCCACCAACGCTTTTCAGGGTTCTAGCTTCTGTCCCTGGCTATCCCCAAAGTTGTTCTCAACCAGGAAAAAAAAATGCATCTCCTAATTTCAGAAGACCTCACAAACCACCTGACTTAATTCTGCCAACTTATTTTGATATATTTCTCCTCTTCCTTTCCTCACTGATAAGAGGCACTCAGTCATCCCTTGGTCTACCTGTGCCCAGCACCCCCAGGAACTCAGGGCAGCTGCAAACATGCAGATCATTGCCTGCAGTCTCCCTTGGATGCTGGTCCACTTGATTGTTTAAAACTCATAATCATCAGGGGAGCACAGACAGGCCATTACACATTCTTTTCTGTTTTTTTTTTTAAAAGATTTTAGTTTTCAGTAATGTCTCCACCCGATGTGTAGAATTTTTAAGTAATCTCTCCACCCAACTGGGACTCGAACTCAAAACCCCAAGATCAAGAGTCATGTGCTCTACCAACTGCGCCATCCAGGTACCCCTTACACATTCTTTAACTAATGACGATTTAATCACCAATCAGAACAATGAAAATGTATATGAAAAACATTTTCAGTGAGGAGAAGGAAATCCCTGCAATTCCACCCCCTTCATTAGTTAGAAATGTTAATTATTGATCAACACAATAAGACCACAGGTGGGTTTCCAATTGTAGGCTAGTTCCAGGCCCACGGACACTCAGGACTGGCCTGCTCAACCTTCAGGGGGCATTTGCAGAGATGCTGAGGGGTCCTGAAATTTTACCTTTATTAGCAAGAGAGTTAATGAAGAAATTGCTGATAGATTGCCTTAAATTCAGTGTTTTAAATCTAATAATTTTTCTTAGAGAGAAATGGATTTTTTTTTCATCTTGGAGATATAAACTAACCAAGTAGGGGTTGCTGAAATTGCCATAGGGTCTTAGAGGGGAAACGCACAGACTGAGGTAGTCACAAAAATGGTAGAGGAATGGGGGCCAAAAATTGTTAGAAGGGCCTCAGACAATTCCAGAAGAACATAAATGAGTCTTGAGAGAAATAACAGAAAAGCCTCAAAAGGAAGCAGCCCCCCCCCCCCCCCCCC